>JAVJIF010008428.1:0-105866 GCA_038442645.1 Agave tequilana
CCTAACGGTGGTAAAGAAAATAAATAATCCCCTTTAGTTTTGTGGCCTTTTTCACTTGAGTCCTTAAACCCGAGGGATGTTTTCTCATCTGGTGCCCTAAGACCGACTGTTTGGGAGTCATCGGTTATAGGCTCGTTACAAGGGTGAACTACAAAGCCTAAACTAAGGGAAGAATAAGAAAAAGAAAATAAATATATATAAATAAATGGCTTTATGGTTAGAGTTGAAATCCATAAATCTTCACTGTCACGGTGTGCATACTATCTAGGTTTTATGAAGGATAAAATATTCAATCCAATTTTGAATTCTTACCTTAATTGAAGACAAGATCTTGCATAGAGACTAAGTCTAAGGGAGAATGATTATAGGTGGACTTATGACCTTAGATCACTTATATTTTGCAAAAAAGTTCGAAAACATGTCTCTCTTTCAAAATGCGTTTTCAAAAACACTAACATTTGTTTTCTTTCTTTATGGATTTTGGGTGCAATCCGCTGAAAACCCTCAGGAGACAACACTCCTCCTCTAGGGTAACCTAGAGGTTTAACGGCTTGTTGCACGTGCTCAGTGCAATCGCGTCACCTGCGAAAGTGGTGTAATAAAATTGGTAGTATAGTTTTTCTTTTCTTTGTTTTGCTCGGGACGAGCAAAAGAATAAGTGTGGGGGTGTGATTGTTATCCAATTTTGTATATTTTACCACATCATTCCCATGCATATTGCAAATAAAAATATGATTTTTAATGTTCTTCTCTCTATTTTTGCAGGTCCACATCTGAAATGAGAAAAAGCCCAAAATCTCTTTAATTAGCAATAATTAAAAGAGATTAATTCAAAAGCCCAAAAGAGAGCCCAAGTTTGAGCCCAGGATCTAGAGAATTCTATGCGCCAACTCACACTTCCAGAAGGTCCACGTGGCTAACAAACTCGTAACAAACGAGCAACAGAATTTTGTTGCCCAACGGCCTTGAAACTGCGGCGATTTCACCGCATTTGCCGCGGATCTGCCGCAGATCTGGGGCCGTTGAGCCCCAGATTCTGCCAGCTGTCTTGGGTTCTGGAGACTTCTCTCTGAGGCTATAAATACAGGACCAGGGCCTTCGCAAAAAGGGGGAGAAGAGGAATAGTGGAGAAGGAGAGAAGAGAGAAGAGAGAGGAAAATTAGGGGAAAGTCTTGTATTTTATTTTAGTATTCTCTAGGTTTTAGTCTCCTTCTTCTTCCTCCCTAGAAATTCTGCAAAAGAGAGTTGTAAGAGAGAGAAAGCTTGTGTAGACCAGGTGTGACAACTTGTGAAGCAAGGATTCATCCATTCTCTTCTCTCTACTTGAGCTTTTTTAGTATTACTTGCTTTCTTTAATTCTAGCTTTACTTTACTTGCACTTTTATTCATGCTTTGCTTTTCTTTTATTGTAATGGCTAGTAGCTAATTCTTCCCATGTCTAGCTAACCACTAACCTTGCTAACTACTAACTCATGGGTGATTGCTATCTTTAATCTTGCAAGTTGTATGGCCTTCTCTTCTCCGATGGGTACTTTCATGCTTGGCTATATCTTGTTGTAATTCTCCATATGATTCATGTGTGCCTCATTTAGAGCTTTGTCTTTAGAACAAGTGCCGTGATGGAACATGGAGATGGATCACCAATATGCTATTTGTTGTACAACTTCTTTACTTCCATTAATGAATGTTGTATCTTCTTCTTTAGCATCCCTTGAGTGTAGCTCTTTTGATTCCATTATTGAAAGTCTAATTGTAGGCCAATGACATCTATGAGGCTACAAGACAAGTCCAAGAATGATCACCCGTCATCCAAGTGGGAAAGTAATTAGACCAACACGCAAGACAAATCTTTGCCGATGAATCAACATGAGGCATGCATTCACCATCACGGAGTTTAGTAAGTTTTAGCAAGGTAGTAAGGTTAGCTAGTCATGATCTTCTCACTCTAAGAGTCTTCTTCAAAGTTTTCTTTCTTTTAGTTTTAATTCCAAAAGCAAATCTCTTCTTTGATTTCTTTTCATTTCCATCATGAACAAATCCACCAATTCTTTTACTTCTTTTTCCAATTCATTTTTATTCTTTTAAGCAAAGAAGAATCTTCGTTTTCTTTCTTCACTACGAACCGTAACGCTCCATCGCAAGCTCTCCCTGAGAATCGACTCGGTATAGCCCATGCTATAACGGAGATAGGAAAGGATACATTAATAATTTGGAATACATTTGTGGAGTAATCAAAGCACTTGAGGTTGAATCTAAACCTTATCTCTTTTTATTGAATATATTTTGTGTGCAAATTATACTCCACAATACAACACCTTTCCCGTCTAAACAGTTTCTGACCCAGAACAGTGGCTGACAGGTCAGGACGACCGCACGGTCGACCGCACGGTCGACCGTACTCGGTATAGCCTTGTGCACGTCTGGCAGCACAATGGGCCGGCCGACCGAGCGGTCGACCGGACCAGAGAGCTCTGCTCTCTGTATCTGGCGGTCGGCCGTGCGGTCGACCGAATGCCCCAATGGTCATATTTCTGACTGTTGGCGGTCGGCCGGGCCGGCCGACCGCAGGCCTGTCAGGCTGACAGATCAGCCTAACGGCTAGTTTCTGGTTTGGCCTATATATACCCCATTTCTTGGGGGTTTTAACCAAGATTTTAAGAGCCAAAATTTCTCTGATATACAAGTGTTTTAAACAAGTTTTCAAAAGAGTTTAAGTGCCAAAAAGATCTATCTTTATTTTGTTTTAGGTTTTTGGAAAAATCAAAGAAAAGAGTATTTTGGGAGATTTGTCTTGGTTTTCATTTTCTATCTTTTACAAGAGTTTTCCCAAGTATTTTTCTTTGAGTTTTTGTTTTCCAAACACCTAGTTTTCTACACTTGAGCTATATCATCTATCCTATTCTATTAGGATCATTGTTTGTGGAAAAAGAAATTATTTGAGGTTGTTGAGCCTCCAAGTTGTAAACCCTCCTTATTTTGTTGTATCCCTCTTTGGTAGAGGTTGATCGGAGTGGTATTATTTGGATCCCTCTTCGGTAGAGGTGATTGTGTTTGGTTGTTGGCTACGGGCCTTATCCCTCTTCGGTAGAGGTGGATTTGTGGTTGTATTGCCTCGGTGGCATTGTAAGGTTGAGAGAGGAGTTCGGTACTCCTTTAGTGGATAGAAATCCTTCTCGGTGAAGGCGGGGACGTAGAGCTAGGGGCTCGAACCTCGAAACATATCTTTGTGTTTGCGTTTGATCCATTGTCTCTTAACCCTCTCTCTTATATTTGTGCATTGCATTATTCATATTGCCATATCCTTCATATTGCTTGTGTTGCCTTGCATCGTTCATATTGCTATATCTCTTATATGCTTGGATTGCTTCTGTGTGCCTCATTTGTACTTAACCACAAGAGCTTCATATAGCACCTCAACCCATATCTAGGGGAATCAAGAGGAGTTAGTCCAGAGCCCTTCACGGGGAATTCGGCTACACTTGTGTGTTGTATTAAGTGTGTTGCAAAATTATTTTAAGCTTTCGCATTTAGCGCATTTAGTTTCTAGATTAGCATTATCACCTATTCACCCCCCTCTAGGTGATTTACAATTGGTATCAGAGCCTACGCTCCTGATACTTAGGCTTAATATCCTAGGAGTGAGATCCTTGTTTGCTAATCTACATTTGCATTTTGCTTGTTTGCACACATATAGTTTGGACCCATGGACTTCATGACCCCACCTATGTTTGACCCTTCCAACATCATTGTTTGGAAGATTAGGATGTCCGTTTATTTACAAACCCTAGGATATAAGGTTTACCTTACCATTACCAAGGAATCCTACCTTAGTGATAGCAAGCATATAGGAGCCAATGCACAAGCCCTTGAGGCCATTAGAAGCACGCTACCTAAAGATTATCTTATGCATGTTTCTAATCTTGATTCCGCCTTTGCAGTGTGGAACAAGTTGACAACAACCACCACCTCCGAGCTTCAAATGCAAATCCAACAAGAAGAGGAATCTAGTGGAGATGAATCCGAGCCACAACAATGCTATACGGTCCAAGGGAATGACTCCCTTGAGGTACACTCGGAAACCCACTTAGATGATGATGATAGTGCTAGTTCTTCATGTGATGATTATGTAGGATCGTTGAGATAAGGACTAATTGCGAATTATCTCTTGTAGGCAACTATAGATCTGAAATAACTCAAGTCAACACAAATCTAAAACTAGAAGGATTAGCGTTAAGTAAATAAACAAAATAAATAACTTGCTTGTAAAGGAAAACAAATCTCAGAAATTGACAAACGCAAACAAAGAGATTTATCCTGGTTCAGTCCTTGTGACCTACATCCAGTCCCCAAGCCACCCGCTTGAGATTTTCCTTTAACCTTGATCTTGCCACCCAAAATCAATACAACATGTACACCACTTGTCGAATCCCCTTCGCCAAATGTGTACACCTTCTCTTCCACCAAGAGAACACCTTCTCTTCCACCAAGAGAATACCTTTTACCTTTGTACAACTGCCTCTTCAACCAAGATGCCTCCCGCGTACAATGGTCACCTTGTACAACTTGCCTCTTCAACCAAGAAGCCTCCCGTGTACAATGAACACTTTGAGAATTACAACTCTTTTTCCTATAGCCTTGGACAAGAATGTGTATGTGGACAAGGTACAGTATAGGAACAAAAACTTCAGAGAATCTTCACAATGGAATTGGCTTTTGGTGAAGACTGAAGTTAGGAAAACAGTTTTCAGATTTACAGATTTTGACTTTTTGAAAACTGATGGAAAAACTCTTAGTAAATGGCCTTTGCAATAACTTCCCTATATATAGCTGAAGACTAGGGTTAGTTAGGGAGTTAATAGGTGCAATTTGAATCAAAGGAACGTTGAAAATAGTTGCACAAAAGACCAACAGTCAGAAACTGTCCAACAGTCAGAACTGCCTATTAGTCGACTTGCCCATGGAGTTAGTCGACTAACCTAGGCAAAATTCCTTCTATTAGTCGACTATGTTTGACTATAAGTCGACTAGGTCAGTGTACGTTGGAAGAACAGTTTCAGAATAACTACTTCAAGTCGACTGCAACTACTTTATAGTCGACTTGACCAGTTATTAGTCGACTTGGGGACAAGGGATAGTCGACTAGAAAATGTATTAGTCGACTATAAATGACTGTCTGGTCGACTAATACAGAAACAGAGAGTTGGGCTGTTTCAGGACACAGGATTAGTCGACTTGATAAACTGGGTTAGTCGACTACACACTTGGTTAGTCGACTATAAGGTTTTGTAAGTCGACTAACAAGGCTGTGATATGAGTGTTTGTGACAAGGCTTTTACATTCTATCCACATATACAACCCACACTCTATCAACTCTTCTTGGCACATCTTGATCATGTCGGACTCTTGATTCGTTATGTGTTAGAGCTCCAAATGAATTTGATCTTCACAAACGTCTTCATCGAAATATGTTCCAACATTCTCCCCCTTTTTGATGATGACGCTTTGTGTGCACAAGTCCTCCCCCTGCAGAAAATATGTTATCTTTTCCTCCCCCTGCAGAAATGGTTATAACAGATAGAGAAATATTTTGTTCTCCCCCTGCAACAAATATATTAGTACATATATACATAGTTGATCTTTATCAAAATTTTTATATGGTACCTGCAAGATAAACATTAGTGGTACCAAATATAAAAGATCATATCTAACCTTTAGGACTCCAAATCCATTTAGAATTTGGTTTCCACCTGTTAGTATATACATAATTGCAAGAATCACATATATCATGCATGTATGAAGCAATATATGTATTTTATCATAAACATTTAAATTTTTAGGAATCCATATAAACTTACTTTTCTTATGCTTTCTTTTTACAAAAGAACTATATGGATTACTATAACATGAAGATTTTGCAATAAACCAATACCATGATTATCATGTGACAAATTCTGAAAAGCTAATAGATCATTTAATTTTTCTTTTCCTTTATTAAACTTAGTCACATTTTGCATAAGATCTTTATATTTCTTTTTGAAAACTAACATGTCTTTATCTAATATAGAAATTCTATCATTCAAAGACTTAGTTTCCATTTTCAAAAAAAATGTTTTCTTTTATAAACTTCTCATTTTCAATTTTCAAAGATGATATGACTTTTTCAGATTCATCTTGTTGAGAATTTATAGAAGATACTTGAAAAGCATAACATGAATTTTCCTTTAAAAGCTTTTCATTTTCTTTTGATAAAACTTTGTTTTCAGTTTTTCATTTTTCAAATCACTAAATAATTCATGAAATGCATCAGAAAGTTCAGAAAATGATATCTCTTAATCTTCTATGGCCATGTAACATAAGTTAACATGTTCAGTGGATTCTTCTTCATCAGAAGATGAGGAATCACTATATTCTGAAGATGCTTCGTAGTTCTTCTTCTTTCTGAACTTCTTATTCTTGTACTTATCTTTCTTTTGAGCAAAGGGCAATCCATCTTCATATGTCCTGCTTTATCACAATTAAAACACTTGTATTTACCTTGCTTAAGAAATTTCCTGAACTTCTTTGAGAGCATTGCCATCTCCTCTTCGTCATCATTGTCCGTGTCGTAGGATGCATGGAAGGCGAGTTCTTCTTCTTTGAGCAGTGTTGTCTCTCTTGGTCCTTCTTTCTTTCTTCTAACTGCACTTCATATGCCATTAGATTACCGATTAAGTTTTCTAATGTCATAGTTGAGAGATCATTCGCCTCTTCAATGGCGGTTGTCTTCTTCTCCCATTCTGGTGTGAGTGCACGAAGGATCTTTCGAACTCTTTCAACTTGGGTGTAGTTCTTTCCAAGGGATGCAAGAGTATTGGTAATGTCGGTGAATCTTGTAACCATCTCGGATATGGTTTCATTCTCCTCCATTTTGAATAACTTAAACCTGTGGACAAGAACAGATATTTTAGATTCCTTAACTTTACTAGTGCCTTAGTGTGTTACCTGAAGAGTATGCCAAATTTGATGTGCAGAAGTTGCTGTTGACACTCGGTTGAACTCTTCTTTGGTAAGGGCACAGAATAGAGCATTCATTGCTTTGGCGTCAAGGTTCGCGTTCTTCTTTTGATCTTCACTCCAAGCGTTGTAGTTGGTTGTGGGCTTGGTGTACGATACTTCTACGATGTTCCAAAGATCGTAGTTGAGTGACTGCAAGTATATCTTCATTCTACACTTCCAGTAGTTGTAGTTGGTTCCGTCAAATAGCGGTGGACGTTGTGTAGAATGTCCTTCTTTGAATTGGGATGATGAGAACTCCGTTGTCATCCTTGTTGTTGACGAGGTATGCAGGGCTCTGATACCAATTGTTGGATCAGAGCGTGTACTCCGGTTGATGAAGTAGGAATGTAGATGCCGGTTGATGACCCTCGCTCTGATACCAATTATAGGATTTGGTATGGTTGTTGCCTGTTGATGAACTTGGCTCTCCCCTGCTCTGATACCAAATGTAGGATCGTTGAGATAAGGACTAATTGCGGAATTATCTCTTGTAGGCAACTATAGATCTGAAATAACTCAAGTCAACACAAATCTAAAACTAGAAGGATTAGCGTTAAGTAAATAAACAAAATAAATAACTTGCATGTAAAGGAAAACAAATCTCAGAAATTGACAAACTCAAACAAAGAGATTTATCCTGGTTCGGTCCTTGTGACCTACATCCAGTCCCAAGCCACCCGCTTGAGATTTTCCTTTAACCTTGATCTTGCCACCCAAAATCAATACAACATGTACACCACTTGTCGAATCCCCTTCGCCAAATGTGTACACCTTCTCTTCTACCAAGAGAACACCTTCTCTTCCACCAAGAGAATACCTTTTACCTTTGTACAACTGCCTCTTCAACCAAGAAGCCTCCCGTGTACAATGGTCACCTTGTACAACTTGCCTCTTCAACCAAGAAGCCTCCCGTGTACAATGAACACTTTGAGAATTACAACTCTTTTTCCTATAGCCTTGGACAATAATGTGTATGTGGACAAGGTACAGTATAGGAAATAAAAACTTCAGAGAATCTTCACAATGGTTTGGTGAAGACTGAAGTTAGGAAAACAGTTTTCAGATTTACAGACTTTGACTTTTTTGAAAACTGATGGAAAAACTCTTGGTAAATGGCCTTTGCAATAACTTCCCTATATATAGCTGAAGACTAGGGTTAGTTAGGGAGTTAATAGGTGCAATTTGAATCAAAGGAACGTTGAAAACAGTTGCACAAAAGACCAACAGTCAGAAACTGTCCAACAGTCAGAACTGCCTATTAGTCGACTTGCCCATGGAGTTAGTCGACTAACCTAGGCAAAATTCCTTCTATTAGTCGACTATGTTTTACTATAAGTCGCTAGGTCAGTGTACGTTGGAAGAACAGTTTCAGAATAACTACTTCAAGTCGACTGCAACTACTTTATAGTCGACTTGGGGACAAGGTATAGTCGACTAGAAAATGTATTAGTCGACTATAAATGACTGTCTGGTCGACTAATACAGAAACAGAGAGTTGGGCTGTTTCAGGACACAGGATTAGTCGACTTGATAAACTGGGTTAGTCGACTACACACTTGGTTAGTCGACTATAAGGTTTTGTAAGTCGACTAACAAGGCTGTGATATGAGTGTTTGTGACAAGGCTTTTACATTCTATTCCACATATACAACCCACTCTCTATCAACTCTTCTTGGCACATCTTGATCATGTCAGACTCTTGATTCGTCATGTGTTAGAGCTCCAAATGAATTTGAACTTCACAAACGTCTTCATCGAAATATGTTCCAACAGATTATGTTAATGCCCATGCTTTAAATGAAGAACTATCCATTGTTTGTGAAAAATTAATAGAAAAATATAAAATTTGAGAAAGAAAAGTCTAGAAATTGAAAAAGAAAATAAAAATTTTAAATTGATATTATATTCTTAAAAAGAAAAATACTCTCTTTTGATATCAAGATGTTTATTTGAATGTTTTAAAAATTAGTATCTCAAAATTTTGTATAAAAATAAATACAAAAGTTTTGATTTGTATTGCCTATATGCAAGGAGAGCTTAACATCTCTTCTACATATAGATTCATGATGAGTGTATCTTGTATTGAAGAGCTTGACATCTCTTCTTTATGTGGTACATGTGTGTAGGGGGAGCTTCACATCTCCTCTTATGCATTGCTTAGTGTGCGTTATGTGAATTAGGGCTTGTCATCCCTCCTTCATGTAATGTATCTATGTAGGGAAGCTTCACATCTTCCTCTTCATGAATGTATATCGCATATACCATTTGTTGATTGACCTATGTTTACTTTCAATGGTATCAAGATACTACTTTGACATATTTTTTTCAATTGGTACCTTAATTGATTGTCACCCCTATTTTGGTTTTATTTTTGTTTTAGATAAAAAGGAGGAGAATATTTTTTTATTTTTAACCCTTTGTTGATTCGTTGTTTCGAACAAAAAGGGGGAGAAAAATTTATTGATTTGGTTTTGCTTTTACCCCTTATTGATGATTGTTTCTTTGTATTAAAAAGGGGGAGAAGATTTTATTTTGTTTTGGTTTTTACTCCTTTGTTGATGATTGACAAAAAGGGGGAGAAAGATTTTGAGTTTTATATATGCATGTTTATGTTTTGCATATATTAAGTTTAATTTAGTTTAATTTTAATTGGTATCTAGAGCATGTTTTGTTTTTAAACATTTCATTGTGTATCTAGAGCCTTTTTTTATTGTTTATGCATATCTATGCATGTTTCATGTTTCATATATATCATTGCATATTTATGTTTATTTGTTTATGCATGAGTTAAGGGAGAGCTTCTTTGAAGCTTAACTTTAATCCATGCATATATAACTCCATGAGTTTTGTCATCATCAAAAAGGGGGAGATTGTTGGCCCAGAGGCCTTCCACTCTAGTTTTGATGATGATTAACTCATGTAGTTATGTTTACTAATAATCTTGTGTTTTTAGTCTCAGATCATTAATCAAGATATTAGTTGGTGATTGCTTCAAAAAAGAGGAGTTTGGAAGCTTTCACATGGTGATTCCAGGGCCCGAGCATCAAGATCATACATAGCCATGCTCGTTGGATCACGGAGTTTTGGACCGAGTCGACTTGAAGATGGAAGATCGTCAAGAAGACTTAGGTATCATAGAGTTTAGTATGTTTAGATCCATTTGTAAAGATAAGAATAGTTGATATGCTCAAGTGCACAACACACACGTTTTATATTTGGATATTGGTTTTTCGGTTTTGGTTTAACCAATATTTGTTTTCATGAATAGTTGATCAAAACAAGTTTAATTGGTTTATGTATAGTAGATGTATTCTTTCTATACATGCATGCTTAACTTTTAAACAAACTTATTTTGATATGCCTATTCATGAGTTTTAGGAAAAATCAGATTTCCTATTGAAAAAGTCAAATTTGATAAAATATAAGTTTGGTTTTTGGTAAAAATGTTAAAACACAAAAATAGTTTCATATGCTTGATATTTGAGCTAAACTTTTTATCACATGTTTATATATCAATGCAAAATGATAAAACTATTTTTGGAGATTTTACAAGAGATAAAAGAATTTTTAGAAATAATTTTAACATGTGTTTCTGACCCAGAACAGTGGCTGACAAGTCAGGACGGCCGACCACGCGGTCGACCTACCAACGGCCAGTCGACCTTGCGGTCGACCGACATGCACAACCTTGTGCACGTCTGGCAGCACAGTGGGCCGGCCGACCGAGCGGTCGACCGGACCAGAGAGCTCTGCTCTCTGTATCTGGGCGGTCGGTCGTGCGGTCGACCGGATGCCCCCAACGGTCATATTTCTGACCGTTGGCGGTCGGCCGGGCCGGCCGACCGCAGGCATGTCAGGCTGGCAGATCAGCCTAACGGCTAGTTTCTGGTTTAGCCTATATATACCCCATTTCTTGGGGGTTTTAACCAAGATTTTAAGAGCCAAAATTTCTCTGATATACAAGTGTTTTAAACAAGTTTTCAAAAGAGTTTAAGTGCCAAAAAGATCTATCTTTATTTTGTTTTAGGTTTTTGGAAAAATCAAAGAAAAGAGTATTTTGGGAGATTTGTCTTGGTTTTCATTTTCTATCTTTTACAAGAGTTTTCTCAAGTATTTTTCTTTGAGTTTTTGTTTTCCAAACACCTAGTTTTCCACACTTGAGCTATATCATCTATCCTATTCTATTAGGATCATTGTTTTGTGGAAAAAGAAATTGTTTGAGGTTGTTGAGCCTCCAAGTTGTAAACCCTCCTTATTTTGTTGTATCCCTCTTTGGTAGAGGTTGATCGGAGTGGTATTGTTTGGATCCCTCTTCGGTAGAGGTGATTGTGCTTGGTTGTTGGCTACGGGCCTTACCCTCTTCGGTAGAGGTGGATTTGTGGTTGTATTGCCTCGGTGGCATTGTAAGGTTGAGAGAGGAGTTCGGTACTCCTTTAGTGGATTAGAAATCCTTCTCGGTGAAGGCGGGAACGTAGAGCTAGGGGCTCGAACCTCGAAACATATCTTTGTGTTTGCGTTTGATCCATTGTCTCTTAACCCTCTCTCTTATATTTGTGCATTGCATTATTCATATTGCCATATCATTCATATTGCTTGTGTTGCCTTTCATCGTTCATATTGCTATATCTCTTATATGCTTGGATTGCTTATGTGTGCCTCACTTGTACTTAACCACAAGAGCTTCATATAGCACCTCAACCCATATCTAAGGTAATCAAGAGGAGTTAGTTCAGAGCCCTTCACGGGGAATTCGGCTACACTTCTGTGTTGTATTAAGTGTGTTGCAAAATTATTTTAAGCTTCCGCATTTAGCGCATTTAGTTTCTACATTAGCATTATCACCTATTCACCCCCCCTCTAGGTGATTTACATGAAACATTTGGCTTTCTAGAAAAATAGATCTCAAAAGATGTTTTTGAAGTATTTTTGCATAAGAAAACTCTATTTGATATGTAGCAAGATGTGTTAACGGCCTCGGCCCATAGATAATGAGGGAGACCATATTCTTTTATCATTGTCCTAGCCATCTCTTGTAATGTACGATTTTTCCTCTCAATGACTCCATTTTGTTGTGGAGTTCTAGGACAAGATAGTTCATACTTAATTCCATGTTCTTCACAAAAAGTGGTAAAGGGTTGGTTATTGAATTCACCACCTCTATCACTTCTTATTCTTAAAATAGAAGAATCTTTTTCCTTTTCAACTCTTTTCTTAAAGGCTTGAAAATATGAAAAGGCTTGATTTTTGTGTTCTAAAAAGAAAACCCAAGTAAAACGCGAGAAATCATCAACTAAAACAAAAGCAAAATGATTCCCACTTAGACTTTTGGTTTGAGTAGGACCAAACAAATCCATATGGATCAATTCCAAGGATCGTGATGTCATGATATCCTTGATTGACTTGAAAGAGGACTTGGTTTGTTTCCCAAGTTGGCACGCATCGCAAATGCGGTCCTTTTCAAAGTTCAAGCAAGGAATACCTTTCCCTATTTCCTTGTTGTTTAATCTAGATAGATGGTCAAAAGAAATGTGGCCTAATCTCCTATGCCACAACCAAGAGTCATCATCGAGGGCTTTCAAACAAGTAGCATTGCATAGCATATTAGACATGTCAATCATGTATACATTGCTTTCACGAAATTCGAAAAATATACATGTGTTGGATAGTCTATCAATAACTCTACATGCTAGGTTATAAAAAAACAACATCAAAACCTTTGTCACAAAGTTGACAACACTCAAGAGATTATGCTTGAGGCCATCAACTAAAACAACATTTTCTATTAAAGGAGATGTACCAAGTTTAATATTACCAATACCAATGATCTTTCCTTTGGCGTCATCTCTGAAGGTGACGGTGCCACCTTCATGGTATCTTGATAGGGTTGCAAAGTTGTTAATATCCCAAGTCATGTGCCTTGAGTAACCACTATCAAGATACCACAACCCTTTACGTCGTTGGGCCTTGGAAAGTACCTACATTATTTAACAAATTTGTTGACTTTGGTACCCAAATTTTCTTGGGTCCTTGAAAGTTAGTATTCCGAATCCAAACATGATTATGCGATGCATTAAGCCTATCATAGTAAAATTTAACCAAATGACCTTTACGGCCACAATATGTGCATGAAAAGACTTTACCATACATGAATGCATGATGTGTGTGTAGAGTGTGGGCATGTTTAGGGTGCTTGGCATGATGTAAAGGTTGTGATTTATTGACATGAGCATGAATAGTATGTGAATGTTTCTTTGGGACTTGTTTCTTAGGAAACATAGCCTCTAGTCTACTTTTATCAAATCATATTTCTTCAAAACTACTCCTAATGAATCAATTTTCTCTTTTAGCATGAAAATTTCATTTTCATCAATTTGTAAAAATTTACCTTTGCAAGAAATTTTATAGTTATCAAAGTCCTTTTGTGTAGAAACAAGAGTAGAAAGCAATTCATCCTTTTCTTTTATAAGAGTGAAAACTTTGTGATTGAGAGATTCATTTTCCTTTTTCATTTTTAAGTATTTCTTTTTGAGAAAATCATAGTTATGAGATAGTTCTTCAAAAGCTTCTCCTAATTCATCCATAGATAGATCACAATCAATGGAAGTATCGGGAGTTACCTTGCTTGTGCTCTCATTTGCCATGAAGCACATGTTGGCGGTGTCGACTTCCTCATCGGATTCACTCTCTGAATCCCAAGTAGCCGTTGAAGCCTTCTTTTTGTATGGCTTCTTGGAGGTGGAGGGTTTGGCTTTATCCGGACAATCCACAACAATGTGACCCGGCTTCCCGCAATTGAAGCAAATGCTTTTCTTCTCTTCTTTACCTTTCCATCTCTTTTTATTTGGAACTTTGCCTTGTTGTACATTCTTCGAACGTTCTTTACAAGAAGAGAAAGCTCTTCATCATCTTCGTCGGAGTATGTGGAATAACTCTTGAAGGCAATAGCTTTCTTCTTGGAAGGAGCCATTTCTTCTCTTGCTTTTTTTTCCATCTCATGGGTCTTGAGGTTCCCAATGAGACCTATAAGCTCCATCTCTTCCTTGTCATTGAGTTCCTTCAAAGTAGTGGCTTTGACTTCCCAAGATGGAGGGAGTGCACGGATGATCTTCCTCACTCTTTGGTCGTTATCAATGACGTCACCTAAAGAAGAAAGTCCATCAGTAATCTTTGTAAATTTAGTAACCATATCATCTATGGTTTCATTCTCTTGCATAGAAAAATTTTCATATTGGGAACGAAGAAGGTCTATTTTTGCCCTCTTTACTTATGAAGTTCCCTCATGAGTGACAAGCAAGTGAGTCCAAATCTCATAGACGGATTTGCAATGAATGACTCTAGAAATATCATCATCATTAAGAGCTTTAAGCAAGACATAGTGTGCCCTAGCATTAGCGTCAAACTCTTTGGTGTCAATGTCGGACCAAGTGTCCTCGTCACCGGTGGGTGCACTAAATGGTTTGGTCACCGCCTTTGCAACCCAGCTTCCTAGGGATTGCAAAAACACGGTCATCTTAACCTTCCATGTGGGAAAGTTAAGGCCATCAAACTTGGGTGGGGTCTTAATTCCTTCGGCCATTTTTAATAAGTGTATGAGGATGAAAAATGAATAGTGATTAGCAATATAGGATCTCTCTAAGGTTGTTAAGCCAAGAGCCTAGAGACCAAAGCTCTGATACCAATTAAAAAATACTTAGAGGGGGGGTGAATAGGTGTTAATGCTAATTTAGTAATCTTTTTAAACAAGTATGTGTATATGATGCAAACGGTCACTCAAAACAAGAAATTGAAGCCGAATTCCCCGTGAAGGGCTCTAGAACTTCTTCTCTTTGATTCCTCTAGATTATGAGTTGAGGCGCGTAATTGCTTTCTTATTGTGATGAGTAAAGACCGAAAATTGCAAGTAATGAAATGAACGCAATAATTAAGTACACACAAGAGATATCACAAGATAGAACTGTAAAGCAATAAAAGGCAAAAAGGAAATCAATCGCAAACACAAGGGATTTGTTTCGAGGTTCGAGCCACCGCTCTACATCCCTGCCTTCACCACCGTGAAGGGTTTCCACTATATCCACCGAGGAAATACAAGAGGTCTACCGAAAACCGGAGTACCGAACTTCCACCAATCCAACCCTCTACACAAGAGGGATCTCAACACAAGATAGAACAAGTAACAAGGTGATCAACAAGACCACAAACTTCACTCTTACAACTTTCTTATAGAATGAGAAGGATTTTTGGCTCAAGAAGTGTAGTGAGAAAAATTCAGTTGTAAAGTAGTAATAAATAGCTTGAAACACAACTGAAAAATAGTAACCAAGAATGAATTTAGAAAATTGAGAGCTTTGAAAACTTTTCTTTCTTTTGAAACTTGAAAATAATGGGTATTTTTCTTGATTTTTGCAAGTGACCAATGCCATCTATTTATAGGGATTAGAGGAGATCTAATCATCATTATAACTAGCTAAATAGGTCTGAAAATAGCCTACAAAATTTCAGAAATAGCTGACACACAAATCCCAATCAAATCCAAGACACAAAAATCAGAAAAGTAGCCGTTGGGGCTGCTGGTGGCTGTCGGTCGACCGGCCCGGTCGACCGGCAGTCCATTGGCAAACTAGCCGTTGGACTCGGTCGACCGGTCGGTCGACCGGTAGGCTAAACAAAAACAATTCTTTGTTCTGTCGGTCGACTGGCCCGGTCGACCTACAAAACCCGAGAGTAAATGACTTTCAGTCGGTCGACCGGTCCGATCGACTGGCAGACGTGCACAAACGTGCACGCCAAGTCCATTAGGCCCGGTCGACCGGTGAGGTCGACCGATCAAGCCTGAAATGGATCCGGTCGACCGCTCGGTCGACCGTTGGGCCTGAAACAGGATTTTTCTAGGGAAAATTTTGAACTTTAAAAAATTTTCAAAATAATTTTGTAAGGCTATAAGATTAAGTATCAGTTATAAAGGTTGGTATACATGATATAAATAAGATGTAAAATTATAAAATAATTTGAGTCATGTATAACCATCAAGACATGAACCTAAATTAATTACCCAAAACAAAAACCGTATTTTTAAAAATGAAGGTGTGTGCGTGTTTTCTTGAGCCAACTTATCGTAGCCTCATCCTTTAACAAACTAATTCTTACAAAGGTTCTAGGTGACTACAAGGTCTTCAAATAAGGGCTTCTCCATGGAATGTTGCATAGCTTGAATCTTTGAACCCGAATTGAGTCATCTTGAGTCAAAAGAACCCGAATTAAGTCATCATTAGGGAAGAACATAACTTGAATCCATAGAACCCTGAAACATACTTAAACACTAAAATATGATTAGTACAAATAACTATATATGTTTTGTAATCATTAAAACTCAAATACCGGGTGATTGTAACCTTGGGCCAACACTATTTATAGTCTTCATGCAAGGAGGCCGTCCCACTTTAGTCTCCGAATCAAACGCTGAAGTAACGGCCTACAGATTGCCGCGGGTAAGCGGCACATGCTGCGTTTCCGCGGCCGTTTCTTGACCGCTGCGCTAGCGGATTTTTGTGCCTTTCTATTGCATCTCGTATCCTCAGTTAGATATTGTGAAAACTGAGAATACGTTATGGATCTTTTCAGACTTGGGCTTTCTCTTGTGAGCTTCTTAAATGCTTCTTTAATTCCCCAAAAATCATAATTTGGGCCTCTTTCACCATTGGACATTGGACCTGAAAAAAGAGAGAAAAAAGCAGTAAAAATTAACTTTTTATTTATATAAAGCATAGCATGGTGGTAGAAAATGATGCATAAATGATTCCAATCAAGTGTACATATGTACACATTGTGGCCGCAAAGGCCATCTTATAAAATTTTATTTTGATAGATTAGATACTTTAAATTTTGCAAATAAAAATATTTGGGTTCCTATTGCTACTAGCCCTCATAAACCCAAATAGAAAATACGAGTACCAAAATCCTCACCACTTATTTTTGATGTAGGTGTGGGCTCTCACGAAACATGAAAGAGTTGGTGCCTTGGTAGTAGATGCAATTGGAGCTTGATGGATATATCTAGGATGGATCGCTATCAAAGAGTTTAGGTGGGAGGACCACCTCATTTTAGTAAAATAAATTGGCTACTTCATATTAGTAACCATTTCATCCTCCACTTTAAAATATTTTAAATGCTTATATGCTTGTGTAGTAACGTAGACTCTATCATATATTATTTTGTGCGTAAGAATGAGTTGATAGGTTGTTATGCTATGCATGAATTCTTTTGAGATTTTCTTTATGTTTTCAAATGGTTTTACATGCCTATTTTTATTGATTCATCTTTTTATATGCTTTAGTTAAAGCATATATCGATTTAAATGTTTATATCATATGTCCATGTGCAAATATTATTAAAACTTGTGTTATACATGCTCAATTCTTGAGATACACGCGTTCTTAATGCTATATATGTTTTATTTCATTTGTGTACCCAATTTATATTTGATTGTACATTGTGTCCTAGTTTTGATGATTCTTGTATGATTATATGATATATCATGTTTTTGAGAAAAAGAATTTCATGCTAGTTTTGTTTTGAGTTTTATTGTTTTATCTTCATGTATATCTTATTCACATGCACATTGAGCACTCATCTTTATATTTACTCGTGACTTTATTTTCATGAGCCCATTTATGAGCTTTATAGATTTTGAGTGTCAACTCTTGTGTAGTACACATGTTTCATGAGATATATGATTTTGTTACATGTTTGAGGGATTTTTAACTAGTTTTTTAATAAAATTTTAAACTAGTTATTTATTCTTCACTTGGTAGTGTTTTCAATCTATAACTATTTTCAAAACCTTATTTTTGAAAGTGACTATCCTTAAAAGACGGTTGGTTGAGCGACCATGCCTTTTGTGTCATAATGAATATCTTTTTAAACTTGTGCATGATAGGGTGGATGATATGAGTTATACACTAGATTATCATGAATATTATTTTTTGTATACTCATATTTGCTTTCTTATATATGTATGCTTCAAATCTCAAGTGATATTTTCATTTTCATATATACATATATATGATTTTAATTGTGCTTATTTTATAATACCATACATGTTTTATAACACAAATTATTTTATGCTAAGCTTGATTTAATTCTAAATGTTTATTAGTATTTTCATAAGCTTATGCATGTGTTTTGTTGTTCTTTCAAAAAAAAAAATCTTTAAATTTAAAATGATTTCAGTTGATCTATAAGAAAATAATTATATTTATTTACAAGTGGTATCAACATTTGTTTTGTCAACTTCAGTTTGTTTTATCAAAATTTGTTTTGTTGATTACAAGTAGTTTCAAAATTCGGGATCAAAATTTGCTTTCAATTAGTTTTCAAAATTTTTTTGATATGTATTGCTAATATGTAAGGGGAGCTTAACATCTTCTCTATATATAACTTCATGTTGAGTGTATTTTACATATAGTAAAGCTTGACTTCTCTTCTTTATGTGATACACGTGTGTAGAGAGAGCTTAACATCTCTGTCTATATATTGTCTACTTTCCTTATATGGGTTAGGGTTTAGTCATTCCTTCTCCATGTAATGTATGTAAGCAGGGAGAGTTAACTTAAAGTCTCTCCTCTTCACAAATTTATATCACAATACATTTATCTAGTTTGTTTTTCTTCACCCCTTTGTTGATGAATTAACAATAAATGGGAGAAGTATTGAGAGAGTTTATATATGCATGTTTAATATTTTTATTTATGCATATAAGTTTGTTTGTTTATGTGCTAACATTGAACATCTATTTGTTGATGCTATACATGAGTTATGGGGGAGCTTCTATGAAGCTTATCTTTAGTCTATACATATATAACTCCATAAGTTTTATCATCATCAAAAAGGGGTAGATTATTGGCCTAAAGGCCCATCACTCTAGTTTTGATGAAGATTAACTAATGTAGTTATACTTCTAATGATCTTCTGTTAATTAATTTTAAATATTCAATAAAGATCTTAGTTAGTGTTTAGCTTCAAAAAAGATTCGAAGTCAAGTTTTGAAGCTAGCACGTGTTAATTAAAGAGCTCGCGCTTCAAGACTGCATCAAGAACTGAAAGAGGAGCCTAGCTCGTTTGGATTAAGTTTGGATCAACTCAAGAAAGAGAAGAAGATTTCAAGACTTGAGTCCTTGTTTGTAAGTTTTAAGATTTTATTTTAAATAAAATGTAAAGGATAAATTAGTTGTGGTTTGCTCAAGCTCATATACACGTACACAAAATATTTCATATCTTTCATGATTAAGTTTTTTTAGAAAATATAGTTTTGGTTTTGAATTTCAAAGAACACATATATTAGTTTCATTAATGGATTTCATCAAAACAAGTTTACATGGTTTATATGTGCATTGGATTTTATCTATACACATTGTTGCTTCATAATGTCTATAACTTATTTTGATGAGTTTATATCATATATTTAAAGTTTTGTATTTATCAAAACTTAATTTGGAGCTTATTGCCAAAAACAAGTATATTTCATCTTCTTTGTGTATTGAATTCTATCCATACACACTATGCTTCAAATGTGTTTAAATATCTTGTTTTTGTATTTGAACAAGTTTTCTGAAAAATACGGTTTTCATTTAGAAAGTTTAAGTTCTGAAAAATACCGGTTTCGGTTTAAGCTTTAAATTCTATGCCTCAAAAATAGTTCAAATTGTTTATAATATGTGTTGATTTTTGATCACACATATTTGTACTTCAAAATATTTCAATAAACCTATTTTGTGAAATTTATGAGATTTAATAAAATTTTTAAGGGTTTTTACAAGTCCAATTCCAATCTTTAAAACTCAATTTTTGGGCTTGGTGGTCGACCGAACCAGGGTTCGGTCGGTCGATCAATGTGCACAAAGACGTGCACAAGCCTTTGCCTTTCGGGCCGGTCGATCAATCAATTGATTGACTGGATCAATCAACCGACTGGATCAAACCCACTCTTGGGTTTGGTTGGTCAACCTGGCGGTCGACCGACAAGGCAAGTGGGCTGGGGGCAGTCGACCGGGAACCCCAACGGTCTGAAATATAACTGTTGGATGGTCGACGAGCCAGTCGATCAACCGTTCACTCTGGCTTGTAAAGGTTAGTTTTTTGATGGCCTTATAAAGTATCTTTTGGCTAGTTTTTGGATAAGATTTTTCTAAGTGTTTTCAAGAGCTCTTTCTCAGAGTTTCTTAACAAGTTTTAGAGCTTACTTCCAAATCTTATGGAGAGTTTATCAAGAGTGTTTTCTCTTGTATTTTCAAAAGAATTTC
The DNA here is from genome assembly GCA_038442645.1 of Agave tequilana. NCBI lineage: Eukaryota > Viridiplantae > Streptophyta > Magnoliopsida > Asparagales > Asparagaceae > Agave > Agave tequilana. The sequence goes on from JAVJIF010008428.1 coordinate 20,332, forward strand.
TTCAGTTTTTCACCTCCACATCTATCTTATTTTCTCACACAAACTTGAGCTTTTTCATAACTATATTCATCCTCTAGGATCCTCATTGTGAGAGTGTTTGTTGGTGATCAAAGTGAAGAGATCACCAAGTGTTCCAATTTATATTTGGAGGAGTTGTAGAGGTTGCAGCCTCGGCTAGCTTACTAGTTCGCGTCGTGTGTTTTTCTTGTAGAAACAAGTGAGGGACTTGTGGGTCCAAGATTTCTTGAGGGAGCTCACTGTTGGTGTTATGACACCGAGTGATCTTGCGGAATCGTTGTAGTAGAAATCTTTCATAGTAGTGAAGGCGGGGACGTAGACCAAGTGGCTCGAATCTTGAAATAAATTTTTTCGTGTTTATGATTGCTCATCTCTGTCATTCACTTGTGTTTTATATCTTGCTTGCACTTATTGTGACATTTTTATATGCTTGATATTTATCTGGGCTCAATTGATAGATTTATATACTTGAGATTGATTGTGTGCTCATATTTGTATTTAACCAAGAGAGCTATTATTGCACCTCAGCTCTTCACCAAGAATTCGGATTCACAGTTTGGTTATACGTTGTATGTTAGCGTAATAGTTTTAAATTCCGCATTGTTTGTGGATTTCATTAGCACATCACCTATTCACCCCTCCTAGGTGACCTACAGACTATACAGTCTGTTTCTGACTGTTGAACAGTTGTATAAGTTTTTGACTTTTAGTGTTTTCCCACACTTTTATTATTTAAATTCATATCAAATAATTAACCCAACTACCTAAATTCTTCTACTATAAATAGGGGTTGATTGAATTAATTTAGACACAACTTTTCATTAAAAAAATCTGTCAAAACTCTGAAAAAAATATGTTCTTTAGAAAAACTCTCTTTTTGATTCTCCCTTCACACAATTCTATTCCTAGAAAAGAAAATCTGAGAGTTTCACTATAAGATCCTAGTAAATTCACTTTACATAAAAATCAAGGCTAATAGGATAACTGTACTTACTACAAAGAAGCTTCTCAGTGTAGAGAAGAGTTGTACAGATTTGGTGAAGGAGTTTGTCAAGTGGCATACTGTTATTAGTTTTGAGGGTTTCAAAATCAGGCTAAGTAAAATCTCAAGCGCGTGCTTGGGGACTGGATATACTTCAAGAAGACCAAGCTAGGATAAAATATCTTATGTTTGCGTATACTTTTTTGTGTTTGATTCTGTGCATATTTATTTTTCTTACAAGTTATTTACATTTCTTGTTTAGATTTCTTTTAAAGCACTATTTACCTCCTCTAGTATTTGTGTTGCAATAGTTTTAGATCCTACATATTTATCTTGCTATAACAAAATATTATATATTGAAAATGACAAATATTTTGAGGTGAATGCACAAGCCACTATTGCACTAAAGTAAACCCTTAACAATGATTATATTTCTCAGATTTATAATTGTAATTCCGTCTTTGCAATATGGAATACGTTGATATCTCTTGGTGAACAAATTCTAAATGATACGAAGAGAGAATCAAGAGAAGTTGATTCTGGCCAAGCATGCTTCATGGTCTAAGAGAATGACTATCTTGAGGTAACTCGAAAATCAGTCTTAACGAAAAGTGCAAACATGTTGAATATTGAGTTTGCCATATTTTGTAAGGATTTACTAGAAAAATAAAAGTTTGAAATTGAAAAAGAAAATGATTCTTTATTTTCAAAAATTGATTTTGTTTTAAAAGAGGAAGAAGAAATTTCATATATGAAATTGATTTTTTTGAAAATCAAGTTGATTTGATTTCTAAAGAAAATGAATTTATTTCAAAAGAAAAAGATTCTTTGAAATATTGACTTTAGTTTGTTTCAAAAGAAAATGGACTTTCAAAAAGAAAATCGATTTAATTTCAAAAGAAAAAGAATCTTTGAAAAATGATTTGTTTGAAAAAAAAGATTTCTATTTCTTTTAAACAAAGTAAAAAAGGATTTTATTTTTCATGCTAATATTGTTTCTCCTACTATTGATAAAAATGATATTTGTGTTTTGAGAAACAAGATTGATTAGTTAGATTCAATCTTGAGCCAATGTGCTTTTGATCATAGTAGATTGAAATTTATGTTTCACAAGAAACATGTTCCACACATGCGTGCACATACTCTACAGCATAAACAGCACACTCATGCCACCATGTATTCTAGAGTGTACACTTGTATACATTGTGGTCGCAAAGGCTATCTTGAAAAATTTTATTATGATAGATTGAATTTTTCAAATTTTGTAAGTAAGAATGTTTGAGTTCAAAATATTAACCCCAAGGATCCAAAAGATTTGGGTACCAAAATTCACACTAATTTTATTTGTTGTAGGTGTGAGCTCTCCCAAAATATGAGAGAGTTTGGTTCCTAGGTGGTGGATCCATTTGAAACTTGATGGACAAATTATGGATGCATCACTATCAAGGAGTTTAGGTGGGAAGACCATCTTGTTATGGAGAAATAGAGATTAACCTATCCACGATGGTAACTATCTCTATCCTCCATCTTTAGTTTATACTTTAACCTGAATTATTAGCATATTCTGGTTTATATTTATTGTTTATATGTTTAAATGCAAATTTTTGTTAAAACTTGTGATATACTTATATAGGTTTTGAGATACACTCCTGATTTTGTATCAAAATTGATTTATATCCTTTGTGTATGAAATCTTTATTTAGTTATATTTGTATATCCTAGTTTAATGATCCTTATATTTATATATGTATTCTCTTTAAAATTCATTTGTTTTGATATACTTTTTGAATAAATTTCTTAAGATACATGCTTGACCTTTTATGAGATTTTTTTTTTACTGGTTTTGCTTCTTGTATTTGTAAATTTCTTAAAACTATGTCATATACATGGTGTATCCTTGAGACACTTGAGTTGTGTGCCATATACTCTATATACCGACATGTGTACTCAATCTATGTTTTGATAAATATAAATATATATATATATATGTATATATATGTATATATATATGTATATATGTATGCCTTAGTTTTGATGAAATTTACATATATCTTGAAGTTTGTCTTACATCTTTAATGTGCTTCTTGAATATCTTGTTGGAGAAAATATTTGATGACTTGAGTTTATTGCTTAAACTATATCGACTTATTTTGGTGAAAAAGAAATTTTCTTAATTTGTATTTTTCATATTTTTACAAATCAAGAATATGTCAAAGTTTAAAAAAATTTCATATGAGTTTTGATGAGCTCTTTAGAGCCTTATTGATTTTATTGTCATGAATATGATTCTGACATGATTCTTGTGCATCACTTTTTATTTACTCATGTGATTGCAAATAGATTTGTTCTTTGCATCCATTTATGATCAAGTATATGCTATATAAATTTTGAATGATAATTCTTATGTAATATATATGTTTCATGAGATATATATTTTGTTTCATGTTTGTAGAATTTTGAAATACTTTTCAAAATTATTTAAATTAGTTTTTTTAATTCTTCAAATGGTAGTATTTTCAAACTATTCTCAACTAGTTTCAAATAATTTTTTTTTAAAATGTCACCCTTGAATGGGTATATGGTTGGATGGTCATGCCTTGTATAATTTTAGATGACTATTTTTGTGTTTGTAGGTAAGAAATTCAATGAGTTATACAAATGACTCACATGATATTTGATTTTTGTATACTCATGTTTGTGTGTATATATATATGTATGTGTGTATATATGTATGCTCTAAATTGTGAATGATATTTCAATTGGTATACATGCATATATATATATATATATATATATATATGTATATCTATATATGTATATATGTATATATATATGTATATATGTATATATATATGTATATATGTATATATATATATGTATATATGTATATATATATGTATATATGTATATATATATATGTATATATATATATATATATATATATATATATAAAATTGATTATGCATGTTTAACAAGGACCATACATGTTTTTATAGCACAGCTGTTTCATGATAAGCTTGATTTTCTTTCAAAAATATCATTATATTTTTTTTTAAAGGCTTATGCATTGATTTAGTGGTTGTTCCAAAAGAAGGGAGAAATTCCTTGATCTAATTTGGTATCTTCATTTTATTCTCATTCTTTTAAAAAAAGTATTTTCCTTTAGCAAAATTTTCATATTATCGATTAGTATCAATTAATACAATTAGTATCTATATTTCAAATTATTTTGTTTAGTAGTATCAATGTTTACTTTCAATTCAATTGATTTCAATTGATATTTTTTTTTGGTATCATACTATTTTTTCAATTGAAGATCATGCAATGCAAAAATTCTATATTTGGTATCTAAAATATTTCAATTGGTATCTGAAAATTGTGAGATCATCTATATTTTGTACCATTTTTTTACCTCTTTTGTTACACATTTAATACTACATGGGTGTTTTTGTTTATGTTTATACAGAAATTAGGTCAAGAGCACAAATTAAAGAAAAGAGATGAAAAAGTGAAAAATCGATGATTGCAACAGTATATTTCAAGATTCAGACATCTAGAGACCTAATAGACTTACCAAAAGAGTTTATAAGATGTGAGAAAGTATCTAACAAAATTTGAAGTCAAATCAAGCCAAAATTTGGTTGGGTAGCCGAATTTTTCGACTACGCACCGAACACTATTCAACAAAAAATAGAATCAGATTCAGACTAAACACCTTTTAGTATTTTGACTTTCATTATAATAATCAAATTCTAATGATTCAAGATGCTATGAAAAGAATAACTTAAAGGAATATAACTTTGCTATTGACAATATTTCTTAATTCGGCGGTTTGATGAGTCATATTTTGTCATTAAATGCCAGCTGTCTGCAGATCAATTCAGAATTAGATTTTCACACCAAATTGAAGCTGGATTATAAGTTCTAATGTGTTTCTAATTGTAATTTGCTCTAAATTTTATATAAAGAGCGATAATCTCTTGTAATTGCTATTGGCCCAGATGCCTTCCACTCTAGTTTTGATGATGATTAACTCATGTAGTTTTGTTTACTAATAATCTTGTGATGTTTAGTTTCAGATACTTAATCAAGATATTAGTTGGTGATTAGCTTCAACAAAGGAGTTTTGAAGCCTTTAACTTGGTGATTCAAGAGCCCGAGCATCTAGATCATATATAGCACTCGTTGGAGTCAAGCTCGGTGGATCACGGTTTGGATCAAGTCGGCTTGAAGACGGAGTTCATAAAGAAGACCTCGGTACCTAGTTTAGTTTTTATTTTAGATTCATTTGTAAAGATTAGAATAGTGTGATATGCTCAAGTTGACAACACGCACACTTGTTTAAGTTTTTATGTTTATTGGTTTTGATTTTTGGTTTAATCGATCTTGGTTTCATGAATAGATAGATTCAAAACAAATTTACTTCGTTTTATGTATATTAGATTCATTCTATATATATGTATGCTTCATATCTTAGACAAACTTATTTTGATATGCTTATTCATGTGTTTTAGGTTTTGTATTTTAACAAAACTTTTTTTTGGATTTATAGTCAAAAACATGGATATATATATGTTTCATGTATATTGGACTTATGTCCATATGCAACATGCTTCCAAGTGTTTAAGTATCATGTTTTTGTATTTTGATGAGTTTGGACACAGCGTATTTTCATTTGAAAATGTTAAGTTTTAGAAAATACAGATTTTGGTTTTCGGCAAAATTTCCATAACACAAAAATAGTTCAAAAAGATTGATATTTGTGTTGAAATTTTTCACACAAGTTTGTATTTCAATGTATTATGATAAAAATATTTTTGCGGATTTTTAAGGAATTTATGGGATTTTTAGAATATTTTAAACCTAAGTTTTCTGTCCCAAATAGCCTTCTGCCAGGCTCTGGCGGTCGACCGGGATGGTCGACCGGACCCAGAGTCGATCGACCGGACCGGTCGACCGACGTACACAGAACGTGCACGCTGGCCAGCCACTTAGGCCGGTCGACCGGGCGGTCGATCGACTGCAAGTACCCCACCTCAGGTGGGGGCGGTCGACCGGACCGATCGACCGTAAGGCTTGGGCAGTCAACCGGGCGGTCGATCGGCCAGAGAACATTTGCTCTCTGGATTGGGGACGGTCGATCAGGCGGTCGACCGCTAGCTTCCAACGGTTAAAAATTTGACCGTTGGCGGTCGACCGGGCCGGTCGACTGCCAGCCGCCGGAGCTAACAAATCAGCCCAACAGCTAGTTTCTCATGGGGGTCTATATAAACCCCATTTGTTTGGGATTTTTACTAAGTTTTTAAGAGGCAAAAATTTCTATACTCTCCAGTGTTTTAACAATTTTTCAAAAGTGTTTTAAAGCTTTAAGATTTCATCTTTATTTTATTTTCAAGGGTTTGGAAAAATCAAAGAAAAATTGGCTATTTGGTATATTACTTTTGATCTTCATTTCAAACTTATTCTAGTTGTTTTCCCAAGCATTTTCTTTGAGTTTTTTGATTTCCAACATCTTGATTTTCCACACTTGAGCCATATCATTCTATCCTTTCTATAGGATCTTTTATTTGTGGGAAAAGAATTTGTTTGTGGTTGTGAAAACCACCAAATGTTGTACCCTCAACCACCAAGTGTTGTACCCTCCTTTATTTGTTGTATCCCTCTATAGTAGAGGTTGATTTGGAGTGGTGGTTAGCTCCCTCTTTTGTAGAGGTTGAGTTTGTGGTTTGCTCCCTCTAGTGTGAGGTGGAGTTTGGATTTGTATCCCTCTTTGTGAAGAGGTGGATTGTGGTTGTTTGGCTAAGGGCCTACTCCTCTTGTGTGAGGTGGTGTTTGTGTTGCCTCGGTGGAGGTTGTATTGGTTGAGAGGGAAGTTCGGTACTCTCGGTTATTGTATTACCCCAAAATCCTCGGTGGAGGTTCCCTGTATGGGAGTCCTAGGTGTACAAGTTAGTGGATTGGAAATCCTTCTCGGTGAAGGCGGGGACGTAGAGCTCGGTGCTCGAACCTCGAAACAAATCTCGTTGTTCACATTTGATCCATTAACTCTAAACTCTCTCTCTCTCTTTATTTGTGCCTTGCATCAATTCATATTGCTCATTCATTATTATATGCTTGGCTTGTTTGTGTGTGCCTCACTTGTGCTTAACCACGAGAGCTTCATATAGTGCCTCAACTCTTATTCAGAGAAATCAAGAGGAGTTAGTCCAGAGCCCTTCACTGGGAATTCGGCTACACTCGTTGGTTAAATTAAGTGTTGTAGCAATTAAGTTTTAATTTTCGCATTTAGTTCATTAGATTAGCGGTACACCTATTCACCCCCCTCTAGGTGTACCTTCAATTGGTATCAGAGCCTATGCTCCTGATATTTGGTTTAACCACCAAGGAGTGTGATCTTGGTTAGCTAATCTATCATTTGCATTTGCACGCTTTTATTGTTTACACACACACTCATGGATTGCTTGTCACCTCCCATGTTTGATGTTTCCAACATGGACATGTAGAAATTTAGAATGTCCATGTATTTGAAAACCTTAGGCTTGCATGTTCACCTTGCTATTACCAAGAAATCCTACTCTAATGATAGCAAGCATATAGAGGCCAATGCATAAGCCCTTGAGGCACTTAGAAGCACGCTTACTAAAGAATATCTTATGCTTGTTTCTAACTGTGATTCCGCCTTTGCAGTATGGAACACTTTGACCACCTCCAAGCTTCAATTGCCAATCCAAATGGAGGATGAATCTAGTGGAGAATCCGAGCAACAACGCTATATGGTCCAAGCGAATGACTCCCTTGAGATATACTCGGAAACTCAATTAGATAGTGATGATGCTAGTTTTTCATGTGATGAGAATATTGATGCCAATGCTTTGAATGAAGAACTTTCTATTGTATGTGAAAAGTTATTAGAAAATTATAATCTTTTGAAAAAGAAGAGTCTTGAACAAAAAGATGAAAATAAGAATTTGTGTTCAAAACTAGACTTTGTTTTGCAAGATAAAGTGGAGATTTATAATGAAAGGGATTCATTGAAATCTAGACTTAATCATTTTCTAAAGGAAAATGATTTTTTATAATCTAAAAATGATTGTAATGATATTTTGAAAAAAAATGAAAATTTGTCTTCAAAAGTTGACTTTGTTTTAAAAGAGAATGATTCTTTGAAAAAGAAAATTGCTTCAATTTCAAAGGATTTAGAAGTTTGTTTAAAGAAAAATATTATTTTGAAAAATGATATAGATACACATATTTACCATGCTAGTGTAGCTTTACCATCTAGCTCACCTATTGCATGCACCTCTTCTTCCAAAATTGAAAATGATATTTGTATGCTTAAGAAGAGTGTGGATTGTTTGGGCTCCACTTGAGCCAATGTGCTTTGAACCATACACGCTTGGAATCTTTGGTTCGAAAGAAACAAGTTCCATCTTTGCATGCACACCATCCACGGCATACACATGCTCCCCACGGTCACACCCATCACATGTATGCTCATGTGTACACTTGTACACATTGTGAACGAAAAGGCCACCTTGCTAAATTCTGTTATGATCGTATACATGTGTAAATTTAGCAACTAAATTTGTTTGGGTTAGGAAAGGAACTAACCTCCATGGACCCAAAAGAGTATGGGTACCAAAGACCACCCCTATTATATTTGATGTAGGTGTGGGCTCTCGCATGATGTGAGAGCGATGGTGCCTTGAAGTGGATGCGTTCCGAGCTTAAAGAGAACTATTTGCATGCAGCACTTTCAAGGGGAGTTTGGTGGAAGGACCACCGTGTTTTGGAGACATGGAGTGTTGCCTCTTCGGTTTTGGTAACGGTCTCTTACTCCTTATTTATGTTTGCATGCTTTTCATGTTCATCGATTTATAGCATGTTTTGATTTATAGATTATTATGTTAAATACCATGATTATTAGATCTTTAACATGCATGTATAGAACTTGAGATCACCCATGTTTATATGGACCCATATTTAATGTGTTCTCACCATTGTTTAGCTATTCTGTATATCATAGCTCTAATGCATGTGCATTTGTCATAATGATCATATGCATGTTTATGAGTTTTGTTTTGATTTCTATGCTTCATGCTTTGATTACTTGTTTGAATGTTAGTTTTCATTAAAACTAGGATATATATATACTTGTACAAATAATGAGCTACAAATAGACTATTATATGTTTGTACTTGAACGCTCATTTGTACCCATTAGATGTACTAGTATAGTCTAGTTTTGATGATTCATGCATTTGACTTGTATTCCCATTTTTATACATGTTTTTCATGTTTACATGTTTAACTTCATGTATATGTCCATCTTGTCTAAACTATTGACTATACATATACAACCTTGAGCCACGTGCCTTCATGCATATATATTGCTGGACTCGTTATATTTTGGATATGTATGTATACTTTAGTTTGTACAAGACATACATATACTTTGAAGATTAAATCGTTTTGATGATTTTCATACTTAGGAATTTTGAGCTTAATTGCCTAATTTCATGATTATGTGATTCACATTACACTTGTGCACTCACTTCATTTAAATGTTTCTCATGATTGTGTTTTTATGAGTATGATATGGGCTTTATGGACTTTGAGTGTTTAGTGACCATGTGAGTTACATGTTTTTCATGAAATATAATTTTGTTTTATTCCTTGCTTAAAGGATTTCGTACTAGTTTACAAATTTTTCTTATAACTAGTTCGTATTCTCCATTTGGTAGAGTTTTCAAACATACTATATTTTCAAACCTATTTTTTTGAAAACCCCTACCCGTCCAAGGGCGGTTGGTTGGGCGACCATGCCTTGTATGTTCATATTGAAAATCATTTTAAACATGTGCATGAAATGGGTGGAAAGATATTATGAGATATACACTTGATATTATTGTTGTTTAAAATTGGTATCATTGGATTTTTTCAATTGGTATCAATATTGACATTTTTTTGTATACTCATATATTTTTATGTATGTATGCTTTCACTTCAAAAAGTATCAATTTCGATTGGTATTAAAATTTTTCATACATATATATTTGTCTTATTTGTGCTTATTATATCCCTATATCTTGGAGCACAAATTTTGATTATGATAAGCTTGATTTTTTAATGACTATCATGTTTCAATTGATTAGTTTTCAATTGGTATCCTAATACAAGCTTATGCATCTTTTTATTTGGTATTTCATAAAGGGGGAGAAAATTCGTATTTCATCTTTCAATTGGTATTTTGTTTATCATTGGTTTTGTATTCCATTCCCATACTTTATGATGAAAAATGATTGAAAAATTAATATTGATTTTTAATTTGTTATGATATGCTTATAAAGAAAATACCTTCAATGGGTATGAAGATGTTATTTGTTTACTTATCAATTGGTATCAAGATTTTATTTTTACTATCAATTGGTATATGTTTTCATTTTGGTATAAAAATGTTGATTGAGATTTGTTTTTTATGCCTTATTTACTTTCAATTGATATTGACATTTCTTAAATGTTTTTATGTTCACTTTTAATTGGTATCAATATGCACTTCATTGACATATTTTTAATTGGTATCATATTGGTTTGTTGGTATCATTTTTGTTTAAACAATGAGGGGGAGAACATTTTGTTTTGTATTCTTTGACCCCTTTGTTGATGATAGACAAAAAGGGGGAGAAGTATTTGAGTTTATTTGCATGTTTTATATGCATATAGAAACATAGTTTGTATGTTTATTTTTTTATTAGTTTGTTTTTTATTGATATCAAGAGCATTACTTAATATTGATATCAAGAGTGTTATTTCAAGAACATGTTTTTGGTATCAAGAGCCTTACTTATGTTTTATTTTTGGTATCAATGTTTTATTTCAAGAACATTGTTTTATGCATGTCTATGCATTTTCATATTTAATATTTATTGTTTATTGTTATGCATGAGTTAAGGGGGAGCTTCTTTGAAGCTTAACTTTAATCCAGCATATATAACTCCATGAGTTCTATCATCGTCAAAAAGGGGGAGATTGTTGGCCCAGAGGCCTTCCACTCTAGTTTTGATGATGATTAACTCATGTAGTTATGTTTACTAATAATCTTGTGATGTTTAGTTTCAGATACTTAATCAAGATATTAGTTGGTGATTAGCTTCAACAAAGAAGTTTTGAAGCCTTTCACTTAGTGATTCAAGAGCCCGAGCATCTAGATCATATATAGCACTCGTTGGAGTCAAGCTCGGTGGATCACGGTTTGGATCGAGTCGGCTTGAAGACAGAGTTCATCAAGAAGACCTCGGTACCTAGTTTAGTTTTTGTTTGAGATCCATTTGTAAAGATTAGAATAATGTGATATGCTCAAGTTCACAACACACACACTTGTTTAAGTTTTTATGTTTATTGGTTTTCGGTTTTTAGTTTAACCGATCTTGGTTTTCATGAATAGATAGATTCAGAACAAGTTTACTTAGTTTTATGTATATTAGATTCATTCTATATACATGTATGCTTCATATCTTAGACAAACTTATTTTGATATGCCTATTCATGTGTTTTAGGTTTTGTGTTTTAACAAAACTTATTTTTGGATTTATAGTCAAAAACATGGATATATATATGTTTCATGTATATTGGAGTTATGTCCATATGCAACATGCTTCTAAGTGTTTAAGTATCATGTTTTTATATTTGGATGAGTTTTGAACAAAGCGTATTTTCATTTGAAAATGTCAAGTTTTAGAAAATACGGATTTTGATTTTCGGCAAAATTTTCATAACACAAAAATGGTTCAAAAAGATTGATATTTGTGTTGAAATTTTTCACACAAGTTTGTCTTTCAATGTATTATGATAAAACTATTTTTGTGAATTTTTAAGGAATTTATGGGATTTTTAGAATATTTTAAACCTAAGTTTTCTATCCCAAACAGCCTTCTACCAGGCTCTGGCGGTCGACCGGGCCGGTCCCAGAGTCGGTCGACCGACCTGCACAAAACGTGCACGCTGGCCAGCCACTTGGGCCGATCGACCGGGCGGTCGACCGACTGCAAGTACCCCACTCTCGTGTGGGGGCGGTCGACTGGACCGGTCGACCGTAAGGCTCGGGCGGTCGACCGGCCAGAGAGATTTACTCTCTGGACCGGGCGGTCGACCGCTAGCCTCCAACGGTCAAAAATTTGACCGTTGGCGGTCGACCAGGCCGGTCGACCGCCAGCCGCCAGAGCTGACAAATCAGCCCAACGGCTAGTTTCTCATAAGGGTCTATATAAACCCCATTTGTTTGGGATTTTTACTAAGTTTTTAAGAGGCAAAATTTCTATACTCTCGAGTGTTTTTACAATTTTTCAAAAGTGTTTTAGAGCTTAAAGATTTCATCTTTATTTTGTTTTCAAGGGTTTGAAAAAATCAAAGAAAAATTGGCTATTTGGGATATTGCTTTTGATCTTCATTTCAAACTTATTCTAGTTGTTTTCCTAAGCATTTTCTTTGAGTTTTTTGATTTCCAACATCTTGATTTTTCACACTTGAGCCATATCATTCTATCCTTTCTATAGGATCTTTTATTTATGGGAAAAGAATTTGTTTGTGGTTGTGAAAACCACCAAGTGTTGTACCCTCAACCACCAAGTGTTGTACCCTCCTTTATTTGTTGTATCCCTCTTTGGTAGAGGTTGATTTGGAGTGATGGTTAGCTCCCTCTTTGGTAGAGGTTGAGTTTGTGGTTTGCTCCCTCTAGTGTGAGGTGGAGTTTGGATTTGTATCCCTCTTTGTGAAGAGGTGGATTGTGATTGTTTGGCTAAGGGCCTACCCCTCTTGTGTGAGGTGGTGTTTGTGTTGCCTCGGTAGAGGTTGTATTGATTGAGAGAGGAGTTCGGTACTCCCCGTTATTGTATTGCCCCAAAATCCTCGGTAGAGGATCCTTGTGTGGGAGTCCTAGGTAGACAAGTTAGTGGATTGAAAATCCTTCTCGGTGAAGGCGGGGACGTAGAGCTCAGTGCTCGAACCTCGAAACAAATCTCGTTGTTTGCGTTTGATCCATTGACTCTAAACTCTCTCTTTCTCTCTTTGTTTGTGCCTTGCATCTATTCATATTGCCCATTCATTATTATATGCTTGGCTTGTTTGTGTGTGCCTCACTTGTGCTTAACCACGAGAGCTTCATATAGCGCCTCAACTCTTATTCAGAGGAATCAAGAGGAGTTAGTCCAGAGCCCTTCACCGAGAATTCGGCTACACTCATTGGTTGCATTAAGTATTGTAGCAATTAAGTTTTAATTTCCGCATTTAGTTCATTAGATTAGCGGTACACCTATTCACCCCACCTCTAGGTGTACCTTCAATTGGTATCAGAGCCTACGCTCCTGATATTTGGTTTAACCACCAAGGAGTGTGATCCTTGTTAGCTAATCTATCATTTGCATTTGCACGCTTTTATTGTTTACACACACTCATGGATTGCTTGTCACCTCCCATGTTTGATGTTTTCAACATTGACATGTGAAAATTTAGGATGTCCATGTATTTGAAAACCTTAGGCTTGCATGTTTACCTTGCTATTACCAAGAAATCCTACTCTATTGGTAGCAAGCATATAGAGGCCAATGCACAAGCCCTTGAGGCACTTAGAAGCACGCTTACTAAAGAATATCTTATGCTTGTTTCTAATTGTGATTTCGCCTTTGTAGTGTAGAACACTTTGACCACCTCCAAGCTTCAATTGCCAATCCAAACGGAGGATGAATCTAGTGGAGAATCCGAGCAACAATGCTATATGGTCCAAGGGAATGACTCCCTTGAGGTATACTCGGAAACTCAATTAGATATTGATGATGCTAGTTCTTCATGTGATGAGAATATTGATGCCAATGCTTTGAATGAAAAACTTTCTATTGTATGTGAAAAGTTATTAGAATAATATAATCTTTTGAAAAAGAAGAGTTTTGAACTAAAAGATGAAAATAAGAATTTGTGTTCAAAACTAGACGTGGTTTTGCAAGATAAAGTGGAGATTTCTAATGAAAGGGATTTATTGAAATCTAGACTTGATCATGTTCTAAAGGAAAATGATTTTATAAAATCTAAAAATGATTGTAATCATATTTTGAAGAAAAATGAAAATTTGTCTTCAAAATTTGACTTTGTTTTAAAAGAGAATGATTCTTTGAAAAAGAAAATTGCTTCAATTTCAAAGGATTTAGAAGATTGTTTAAAGAAGAATATTGTTTTGAAAAATGATATAGATACACATGTTTGCCATGCTAGTGTAGCTTTACCATCTAGCTCACCTATTGTATGCACCTCTTCTTCCAAAATTGAAAATGATATTTGTATGCTTAAGAAGAGTGTGGATTGTTTGGGCTCCACTTGAGCCAATGTGCTTTGAACCATACACGCTTGGAATCTTTGGTTCGAAAGAAACAAGTTCCATCTTTGCATGCACACCATCCACGACATACACATGCTCCCCACGGTCACACCCATCACATGTATGCTCATGTGTACCCTTGTACACATTGTGAACGAAAAGGCCACCTTGCTAAATTCTGTTATGATCGTATACATGTGTAAATTTAGCAACTAAATTTGTTTGGGTTAGGAAAGGAACTAACCTCCATGGACCCAAAAGAGTATGGGTATCAAAGACCACCCCTATTATATTTGATGTAGGTGTGGGCTCTCGCATGATGTGAGAGCGATGGTGCCTTGAAGTGGATGCGTTCCGAGCTTAAAGAGAACTATTTGCATGCAGCACTTTCAAGGGGAGTTTGGTGGAAGGACCACCGTGTTTTGGAGACATGGAGTGTTACCTCTTCGGTTTTGGTAACGGTCTCTTACTCCTTATTTATATTTGCATGCTTTTCATGTTCATCGATTTATAGCATGTTTTGATTTATAGATTATTATGTTAAATACCATGATTATTAGATCTTTAACATGCATGTATAGTACTTGAGATCACCCATGTTTATATGGACCCATATTTAATGTGTTCTCACCATTGTTTAGCTATTCTGTATATCATAGCTCTAATGCATGTGCATTTGTCATAATGATCATATGCATGTTTATGAGTTTTGTTTTGATTTCTATGCTTCATGCTTTGATTACTTGTTTGAATGTTAGTTTTCATTAAAACTAGGATATATATATACTTGTACATATAATGAGCTACAAATAGACTATTATATGTTTGTACTTGAACGCTCATTTGTACCCATTAGATGTACTAGTGTAGTCTAGTTTTGATGATTCATGCATTTGACTTGTATTCCCATTTTTATACATGTTTTTCATGTTTACATGTTTAACTTCATGTATATGTCCATCTTGTCTAAACTATTGACTATACATATACAACCTTGAGCCACGTGCCTTCATGCATATATATTGCTTGACTCGTTATATTTTGGATATGTATGTATACTTTAGTTTGTACAAGACATACATATGCTTTGAAGATTAAATCGTTTTGATGATTTTCATACTTAGGAATTTTGAGCTTAATTGCCTAATTTCATGATTATGTGATTCACATTACACTTGTGTACTCACTTCATTTAAATGTTTCTCATGATTGTGTTTTCATGAGTATGATATGGGCTTTATGGACTTTGAGTGTTTAGTGACCATGTGAGTTACATGTTTTTCATGAAATATAATTTTGTTTTATTCCTTGCTTAAAGGATTTCGTACTAGTTTACAAATTTTTCTTATAACTAGTTCGTATTCTCCATTTGGTAGAGTTTTCAAACATACTATATTTTCAAACCTATTTTTTTTGAAAACCCCTTCCCGTCCAAGGGCGGTTGGTTGGGCGACCATGCCTTGTATGTTCATATTGAAAATCATTTAAACATGTGCATGAAATGGGTGGAAAGGTATTATGAGATATACACTTGATATTATTGTTGTTTCAAATTGGTATCATTGAATTTTTTCAATTGGTATCAATATTGACATTTTTTTGTATACTCATATATTTTTATGTATGTATGCTTTCACTTCAAAAAGTATCAATTTCGATTGGTATTAAAATTTTTCATACATATATCTTTGTCTTATTTGTGCTTATTATATCCCTATATCTTGGAGCACAAATTTTGATTATGATAAGCTTGATTTTTTAATGACTATCATGTTTCAATTGATTAGTTTTCAATTGGTATCCTAATACAAGCTTATGCATCTTTTTTTGGTATTTCATAAAGGGGGAGAAAATTCGTATTTCATCTTTCAATTGGTATTTTGTTTACCATTGGTTTTTGTATTCCACTCCCATACTTTATGATGAAAAATGATTGAAAAATTAATATTGATTTTTAATTTGTTATGATATGCTTATAAAGAAAATACCTTCAATGGGTATCAAGATGTTATTTGTTTACTTATCAATTGGTATCAAGATTTTATTTTTACTATCAATTGGTATATGTTTTCATTTTGGTATAAAAATGTAGATTGAGATTTGTTTTTTATGCCTTATTTACTTTCAATTGATATTGACATGTCTTAAATGTTTTTATGTTCACTTTTAATTGGTATCAATATGCACTTCATTGACATATTTTTAATTGGTATCATATTGGTTTTGATTGCACCCCTTATTGTATCATTTTTGTTTTAGACAAAAAGGGGGAGAACATTTTTTTTGTATTCTTTGACCCCTTTGTTAATGATAGACAAAAAGGGGAGAAGTATTTGAGTTTATATGCATCTAGAAACATAGTTTGTATGTATGTTTTTTTATTAGTTTGTTTTTTATTGATATCAAGAGCATTACTTAATATTGATATAAAGAGTGTTATTTCAAGAACATGTTTTTGGTATCAAGAGCCTTACTTATGTTTTATTTTTGGTATCAATGTTTTATTTAAAGAACATTGTTTTATGCATGTCTATGCGTTTTCATGTTTAATATTTATTGTTTATTGCTATACATGAGTTAAAGGGGAGCTTCTTTGAAGCTTAACTTTAATCCATGCATATATAACTCCATGAGTTTTGTCATCATCAAAAAGGGGGAGATTGTTGGCCCAGAGGCCTTCACTCTAGTTTTGATGATGATTAACTCATGTAGTTATGTTTACTAATAATCTTAGATGTTTAGTTTCAGATACTTAATCAAGATATTAGTTGGTGATTAGCTTCAACAAAGGAGTTTTGAAGCCTTTCACTTGGTGATTCAAGAGCCCAAGCATCTAGATCATATATAGCACTCGTTGGAGTCAAGCTCGGTGGATTACAGTTTGGATCGAGTCGGCTTGAAGATGGAGTTCATCAAGAAGACATCGGTACCTAATTTAGTTTTTGTTTGAGATCCATTTGTAAAGATTAGAATAGTGTGATATGCTCAAGTTCACAACACACACACTTGTTTAAGTTTTTATATTTATTGGTTTTCGATTTTTGGTTTAACCGATCTTGGTTTTCATGAATAGATAGATTCAAAACAAGTTTACTTAGTTTTATGTATATTAGATTAATTCTATATACATGTATGCTTCATATCTTAGACAAACTTATTTTGATATGCCTAATCATGTGTTTTAGGTTTTGTGTTTTAACAAAACTTATTTTTGGATTTATAGTCAAAAATATGGATATATATATGTTTCTTGTATATTGGACTTATGTCCATATGCAACATGCTTCCAAGTATTTAAGTATCATGTTTTTATATTTGGATGAGTTTTGGACAAAGCGTATTTTCATTTGAAAATGTCAAGTTTTAGAAAATACGGATTTTGGTTTTCGGCAAAATTTTCATAACACGAAAATGGTTTAAAAAGATTGATATTTGTGTTGAAATTTTTCACACAAGTTTGTATTTCAATGTATTATGATAAAACTATTTTGTGGATTTTTAAGGAATTTATGGGATTTTTTAGAATATTTTAAACCTAAGTTTTCTGTCCCAAACAGCCTTCTGCCAGGCTCTGGCGGTCGACCGGGATGGTCGACCGGACCCAGAGTCGATCGACCGGACCGGTCGACTGATTAGTCTACAATTCTGCATTATTATGTCGCATTTTCCCACTGGTTTATGAATAAACTATCGGTCTAATACGTGTTTTGGTCTTTATTGCAGGTACAACCAAAGTTCAAGCGCAAAGATGTAATAAGAGCTTAATTATACCCAATTATGGGTAATTAAATCCGTAATTACTTGGAGGCCAAGCAAGGGATCATCTAGAAGATACATTGAACCTAGCCTCTCGCGCACTTCAGACGGATCTGCAGACGAAAGTACCCGAAACGGTATATACCAAGAAGCGTCTCGAAGCCAGACGGAGCCACGGACCAAAACCAAGGACCTATGTCCCTGGTATTGCCGCGGATCCGCGGCAATCCTTGCGGATCCACGACAATTGTAAGGAGCCACGCGTCGATTTTCGACGCGTGGACCCGTCTCGTCTTCTGGAACCATCTGAGGCCTATAAATACCCCTGTATTGAGCCAAACCGAGAGCAGTCTTCGTTTTTAGGAGTAGGTCCAGATTTTAGTGTAGTGTAGGTGAGTGTTCTTCAATTCTTGTATTTTTCATTTCTTTTTCTTAGATCATTGTAGTAGGGCTGAGTGATTTCTAGAGAGAGAAAGCAATGGATTGATGTAATAGAGAGTGACACTCTATGTAAAGATGCCTCCTTTCTCTTCCAATGTAATCTCCTTCACCTTCTACATGATTTCTTGCTAGTTTTTCTTCTCATGGCAATCTAACTACTAACCACTAACCATCTAACCACTTACTTGATAATCCACATGAATCGGGTTGCCTCTACAAGGCCTTGTTCTTGCAAGAGCCATTGATGGCCAAAGATGATGGGTTCTAACATCTAACTTGCTAACTTGCTAACCAAGCTAACTCTCTTTTATTTCATGCTCTTTTATTTCATGCTAGTAGTGTAATGAGTGATGCTTGTATTAGCTTGTTCTTGATGCAATGTTTTGAATGTGATGAACCATCCATGAGCCATGCTTTGTACCGTCTCTTGGAGCCAAGGATTGTGATGGCCAAGGATCAAAATGTGAGGCAACTATCTCGAAGAGGTTAGCATGGTTAGTGGAGCATTTAGTAGTTAGTAGCCATGAGTTTTCTTTTAGCTTGATTTAGAAATCGTTTTCCAAACTCTTTTCTCATTTTTCTATCGGTGTTTTTACCATCCTTCTTAGTTCAACCTTGTTCCATCTCTTTTTCTATTTTGATTTCCAAAGTACTTCACTTTTGTTTTTACATCGCCGTTTTCATCACTCTCCTCACCTACCACATTCTGGATTTCCTTTTCTTTTCTTTTCACTTCTTTTTCATTCTTTCAACAAAGAAGAAGTGTTAACAACTGACGTGAATAGAGACTGTTAATGCTTCTATCGCCTCCCTTCCCTGTGAATTCGACCCGTTGAGCCAATGCTATAACGGAAGTATCGAGGGTACATTAGCACATTCGAGCTTTTCATTTGATTTTACATAAAACACACTTTTGAGTGCTAGTTTTCCCATCGATCAAATTTTTGGCGCCGTTGCTGGGGATAAAAATGGTTTCGTTTTCACATTTTTGTTAACATTGTCTTCTCTGTTTTGGTGTGCAGGGCAATATTTACAGGTTCTTAATATTGCAGTACATAAACTAGCTTTGCATCTCCCTGCTCTTGAAAGCAGGGCCCCAGATTTTGAAGACAAGCCGCGGAACCGCGACATTTGCCGCGAAACCGCGGCAATTTTGTGCACATTGTAAATTTTGTTGTTCTGGGATGTGTGAATTGTAATAGCTAGTGGATTTGTACTGCTATATTTCTGCTTTGATTGCCTACACACCACAATAAATAAAAGAACTAAAATACGATATTTGGACGCCTTTAAAACGGTTTAGACATTTGCATTTAGGCACGTGTCAATTCAATTCCAATATACTGTATTTTGTTCTGTTATTGTGCTCTGGATGAAGATGTACATATGGCATTGCATATAGCATAGGACAAACACGTGGTTGATTTATCGCTTTGTGTTATATTCTTGTCTATATTGCACACTTGCACGAATTGAAATTAAGAGCAAAACCCAAACAAGATAAGGTGGGGATTTCATAACCCTTCCTTAGCCCAAAAATCATCTCCCCACTCACACAACCCAAGCCCTAATAAAATTTGAATAGACGTTGGCCCCTAGGGACATCTCGCCTAGGTCTAGGTTAACCCTTTTATCGGCTTAGGTTAACCCTTAACCCTTTTTGTTTGTGATTGTTTTTCCTTTTTGTTTGTTGCTTGTTTTCCTTTTTGTTTGTAATTTTTTGTGAAATGGCATTCAACAAAAATAATTCTTTCAATCCAAACATGAATCCATATTTCACACCGACTCCATTCTATTCGGATAATTCCAACCTGGCGTTTTACAATATGCACCAATCACATACACCGGGTTGGTCTTATCCGAATCAATACAACCCATACCCACATTCTTATGACTATAATTTCCAAAATAATTTCAACTCGTCACAGAGTCATTGGGGATTCACGTACCCCAAGTCAAATTTTCAACCTCCTTGTCCACCATGTCCACCTTGTCCACAATTTACACAATATTCATTCCCCAATTTCGCTTCCTATACTCCTTTTTCTGGACCTCCCATTAAAGAAAAATCTGAGAGTATAGAAGCCAATTTACAAGAGGCCGAGCAACATCTTCAGGAAACATTGACCTCTCCAATTCCACTTCATTTTCAAGATACATACTCAGTTCCACCAGTCCAAAATAGAACACCATCAATTTTGGAAATGAGTATGCGTGAGTCCAAACAAAAATCACAAAATCTAAGGGACTCACAATTTCACCACCAATTCCAAAACAACACTTCATCTTTTCAACAAAATGATGAACCTATCAATTATGTAAAGATGCTTGAAGCCATGACTCAGGCTCAAAATGCTCGTAATCGTGACATAGATATGATGGTCGAAAGTCTCCGTTCTCATTGTTCGACCATTTCGAATGTCACTAATCATTCTGTCAGAGCCAAAGAGTCATGTTGTTTTGGAAATCAAGATTCAATTTCAGCACACCCACCTGAACTTGTCCAAACTTCAGATCCCATTGACATTTTGGCAAGTTATCCATTTCCTGAAATTGAACTTGAGCACGAATATGATCATGAACCTCAAATTAGTGATTCAATTCTACTTCCTGATTTAATTATGACTCCGGTGTCTTCACCTGATTTCACTCCTTTTCCCGAGTCAGTATTGGATCCAGTGCCAATCCATTGTGAAATTGAATCACCAATCATTCATGATGATCATATTGAACTTGACCAATTTCATACTTTTGAAAGTCCGATTGATAAATTGGCAAGTTTTCATTTTTGTGGAATTGAACTGAATGAGGAATGTGACTTTTATCCTCCAATTTGTGATCTTGTTCAAATTCCCGAATCACTATTGACTCCTGTTTTGTTACCCAATTTGACCAACATTTTGGAGTCAGTTTTGATTCCCATACCTGTCATTCCTGAACTTGAATCACCACTCTTAGAAAGTCACATTCCATCATGGGGAAATGAATGTGGACCTGAGCTTCATCTTCTTGATTTGGACCCACTTCCTGAACCAATCTCGACTCTCTAACCTCTACTTAACTTAAGTCTTTTTCCTGAGTCGATATTAGTTCCTGTGCTTCCTGAGTCCAAATCAATCATTCCATTCTGGGACAAGGGCTTTGAAAAATTTGACTCCGAAATTATTTTGAAAATTTG
The DNA here is from genome assembly GCA_038442645.1 of Agave tequilana. Classification (NCBI taxonomy): domain Eukaryota; kingdom Viridiplantae; phylum Streptophyta; class Magnoliopsida; order Asparagales; family Asparagaceae; genus Agave; species Agave tequilana. The sequence continues at coordinate 42,069 of JAVJIF010008428.1, forward strand.
GAAATTAGATGGGGTAAAATTCCTAATAAAAATCACACATGCATATATCATTCTAGTGGGTTGTATCATGGAGGTCTCTGGTGGGTTCCTTCGGACTCCACGCAAGAATGATTGGGCCGCCTTTCGTGGACCAATCAGACCGCCACCGGAACCGCCACCTTGAGGTAATTTTTCCTTCCCTCTCTATTTGTTTCATGCATACATATATCACAATGCATTGAGGACAATGCATGAGATAAGTGTGGGGGAGGGTTTACTAACATAGAGTTTTTAGATTTTCTTTCTTTTATACTTCTTGTAGGATACTTTTAGAAATCTTCCCTTCTGTATAGAATTTTCTCTTTCTTTAAAAACTTTTGAAATAAGAGACAAAGTTTTGATCTATTTTAAAGAAAATTAAGATGATCTTAGAAATTAAGGAAGCCTTAATTATGACATCTTAAACCTAGTTAAAATAATAGATCTTGTTTAAAATTATAGGCTAAGTAAGATAAATTGGAGAGATATTCTTATCTTGAATTTTTGCCTTAGATAATATACACTTCACACTTACATATTTTTTGAATGGAAACAAAGACCTAAAATGCCATAAAGCAAAAAAAATAAATAAAAAGAAAAATATATATAAATAAATGGCTTGATGGTTGGAGTTGAAGTCCCAGAAATCTTCACCATCACAAAGTGCATATTATCTAGGTTTTATGAAAGATAAATTATTCAATCCAATTTTGAATTCTTACCATAATTGAAGACAAGATCTTGCATGGAGACTAAGTTTAAGAAAGAATGATTTTTGGTGGACTTATGACCTTAGATCGCTTATATTTTTGCAAAAATATTTCATAAACTTGTCTCTCTTTCAAAATGTGTTTTCAAAATACTAACATTTGTCTTCTTTCTTTATGGATTTTGTGGGTGCAATCCGCTGAAAACCCTCAGGAGACAACACTCCTCCTCTAGGGTAACCTAGAGGTTTAACGGCTTGTTGCACACGCTCAGTGCAATCGCGTCACCTGCGAAAGTGGTGTAATAACTCTTGTAGTATAGTTTTCTTTTCTTGTTTTGCTCGGGACGAGCAAAAGAATAAGTGTGGGGGTGTGATTAGTCTACAATTCTGCATTATTATGTCGCATTTTCCCACCGGTTTATGAATAAACTATCGGTCTAATACGTGTTTTGGTCTTTATTGCAGGTACAACCAAAGTTCAAGGGCAAAGATGTAATAAGAGCTTAATTATACCCAATTATGGGTAATTAAATCCATAATTACTTGGAGGCCAAGCAAGGGATCATCTAGAAGATACATTGAACCTAGCCTCTCGCGCACTTCAGACGGATCTGCGGACGAAAGTACCCGAAACGGTATATACCAAGAAGCGTCTCGAAGCCAGACGAAGCCACGGACCAAAACCAAGGACCTAAGTCCCTGGTATTGCCGCGGATCCGCGGCAATCCTTGCGGATCCGCGACAATTGTAAGGAGCCACACGTCGATTTACGACGCGTGGCCCCGTCTCATCTTCTGGAACCATCTGAGGCCTATAAATACCCCTGTATTGAGCCAAACCGAGAGCAGTCTTCGTTTTTAGTAGGTCCAGATTTTAGTGTAGTGTAGGTGAGTGTTCTTCATTTCTTGTATTTTTTATTTCTTTTTCTTAGATCATTGTAGTAGGGCTGAGTGACTTTTAGAGAGAGAAATCAAGGGATTGATGTAATAGAGAGTGACACTCTATGTAAAGATGCCTCCTTTCTCTTCCAATGTAATCTCCTTCACCTTCTACATGATTTCTTGCTAGTTTTTCTTCTCATGACAATCTAACTACTAACCACTAAACATCTAACCACTTACTTGATAATCCACATGAATCGGGTTGCCTCTACAAGGCCTTGTTCTTGCAAGAGCCATTGATGGCCAAAGATGATGGGTTCTAACATCTAACTTGCTAACTTGCTAACCAAGCTAACTCTCTTTTATTTCATGCTCTTTTATTTCATGCTAGTAGTGTAATGAGTGATGCTTGTATTAGCTTGTTCTTGATGCAATGTTTCGAATGTGATGAACCATCCATGAGCCATACTTTGTACCGTCTCTTGGAGCCAAGGATTGTGATGGCCAAGGATCAAAATGTGAGGCAACTATCTCGAAGAGGTTAGCATGGTTAGTGGAGCATTTAGTAGTTAGTAGCCATGAGTTTTCTTTTAGCTTGATTTAGAAATCGTTTTCCAAACTCTTTTCTCATTTTTCTATCGGTGTTTTTATCATCCTTCTTAGTTCAACCTTGTTCCATCTCTTTTTCTATTTTGATTTCAAAAGTACTTCACTTTTGTTTTTACATCGCCGTTTTCATCACTGTCCTCACCTACCACATTCTGCATTTCCTTTTCTTTTCTTTTCTTTTCACTTCTTTTTCATTCTTTCAACAAAGAAGAAGTGTTAACAACTGACGTGAATAGAGACTATTAATGCTTCTATCGCCTCCCTTCCCTGTGGATTCGACCCGTTGAGCCAATGCTATAACGGAAGTATCGAGGGTACATTAGCACATTCGAGCTTTTCATTTGATTTTACATAAAACACACTTTTGAGTGCTAGTTTCCCCCATCGATCATCGACCGACGTGCACAGAATGTGCACGCTGGCCAGCCACTTGGGCCGATCGACCGGGCGGTCGATCGACTGCAAGTACCCCACCTCAGGTGGGGGCGGTCGACCAGACCGGTCGACCGTAAGGCTTGGGCGGTCGACCGGGCGGTCGACCGGCCAGAGAGAATTTGCTCTCTGGATTGGGACGGTCGACCGGGCGGTCGACCGCTAGCCTCCAACGGTCAAAAATTTGACCGTTGGCGGTCGACCGGGCCGGTCGACTGCCAGCCGTCGGAGCTGACAAATTAGCCCAACAGCTAGTTTCTCATGGGGTCTATATAAACCCCATTTGTTTGGGATTTTTACTAAGTTTTTAAGAGGCAAAAATTTCTATACTCTCCAGTGTTTTTACAATTTTTCAAAAGTGTTTTAGAGTTTAAAGATTTCATCTTTATTTTGTTTTCAAGGGTTTGGAAAAATCAAAGAAAAATTGGCTATTTGGGATATTGCTTTTGATCTTCATTTCAAACTTATTCTAGTTGTTTTCCCAGCATTTTCTTTTAGTTTTTTGATTTCCAACATCTTGATTTTCCACACTTGATCCATATCATTCTATCCTTTCTATAGGATCTTTTATTTGTGGGAAAAGAATTTGTTTGTGGTTGTGAAAACCACCAAGTGTTGTACCCTCAACCACCAAGTGTTGTACCCTCCTTTATTTGTTGTATTCCTCTTTAGTAGAGGTTGATTTGGAGTGGTGGTTAGCTCCCTCTTTGGTAGAGGTTGAGTTTGTGGTTTGCTCCCTCTAGTGTGATGTGGAGTTTGGATTTGTATCCCTCTTTGTAAAGAGGTGGATTGTGGTTATTTGGCTAAGGGCCTACTCCTCTTGTGTTAGGTGGTGTTTGTGTTGCCTCAATGGAGGTTGTATTGGTTGAGAGGGAAGTTCGGTACTCCCGGTTATTGTATTGCCCCAAAATCCTCGGTGGAGATTCCCTGTGTGGGAGTCCTAGGTGGACAAGTTAGTGGATTGAAAATCCTTCTCGGTGATGGCGGGGACGTAGAGCTTGGTGCTCGAACCTCAAAACAAATCTCATTGTTTGCATTTGATTCATTGACTCTAAACTCTCTCTCTTTATTTGTGCCTTGCATCTATTCATATTGCTCATTCATTATTATATGCTTGGCTTGTTTGTGTGTGCCTCACTTGTGCTTAACAATGAGAGCTTCATATAGCGCCCTCAACTCTTATTCAGAGAAATCAAGAGGAGTTAGCCCAGAGCCCTTCACCGGGAATCGGCTACACTCTTTGGTTGCATTAAGTGTTGTAGCAATTAAGTTTTAATTTTCGCATTTAGTTCATTAGATTAGCGGTACACTTATTCACCCCCTCTAGGTGTACCTTCAATTGCATCATCCCATCATAGAAATAAAATTTTTAATTTAGATTTTAGTTTCTCCCTTGTAAATATTTTTCCTTATATAAATTTTTTGGCTTTTTAGAGAAGGAATTCTAGTATATTGGAAGAAGAAGATCCGAGGAGAAGCAGCAAATAAATGTTAGACATAATCCCTAAATTGGTGTTATCCTTCCCTTTCTCTTTTAATTTACTATCTGAAGATAAAAATTATGTTTATTATTTTTCTTTGCAATTTCTTTATCATGAACTATAGCTAGGGCGTTGGCATAGGCAAGTATTATGAAGATTTAATTATGTTATTTTGTGTTAGTTTTATGTTACTATTCTGTTCTTCATGTTAGATTTTATGCATGTTAAATTTTTATTCTCATTCTTCGTGTTATTAGTTGATGCACACAATTATATAGATGGCTAGATTTGAGACCGAGAGGAGATAATTTAGCAACACTTCATAGGAATAGAAATCACAACTTAATAAGTTGAGATGTAAAAGTTGTGCAATCTTATAGGAAGATCCATCGTGCTTAATGCTTTCTCTAACTTGTAAATCTATAAGATCGAGAGATTGTATGTTCTTGTTATTAAAGATTAGAATTAATATTACTCAAGAGAGAATAATAGTTAAGATAGGTACTTTTGATTGTTAACATGAGTAGTATGTAGTTACTAGCACAATAAACTTATTAATTCAGATTATTAATTGTTGAAATCAATTGCCCTAATGTTTTTCCTATCCATAGCCAACATCTTTTTTGTTTATTTCATTCATCTATTTCTATTTTTTTTCAAATAAAACTTTGAGTCAATACACTTTTGGTACTTTATAAGATACGATTCTCGTGGGTTCGATACTCTACTCATCACTTTATTACTTGTAACAATTGGTGCACTTGCTAACTCGCACATCAAGTTTTTGGCGTTATTGTCGAGAATTGTTTATCCTTATTAATATCAATATCATCTGATTCTATTTTTATTTTGAAAATTATCTTTATCTTTATTTTTATTTTTTCTTTTTATTTCATGTCTATGAAGTACACCAACTATCAATGATCCTCACAAAGTTTTGAGCCAATGCAAACATGTTCGTGGTACAGAGGAAATAATGATCCCATAGATTGTTAATATTTTCTCAACACCTACATCTGCTTAAGAAATCATCAAAATTTTTCGTGGAGTTACATGTAGACTGTCTAAAAATCACTGAAGACAAGTTAGCAAAAAGCAGAATTCAAGTTCCAGACGCAAGGTTAGTCATCGCCATCAGTGCGGCACCAAGACACGAGGGTCGAAACTCGCGTCTCAACATCACTGGAAGGACCAAGATGCGGGGGATGAAACCGCGTCTCAGCATTATTGTAGTACAAAGACGCGGAGTCCAAAGCCCGCGTCTCACGAGAAGCTTGATGCAGAATTAGAAGCCCGCATTTCTCAAGCATCACTTCAATAGCAAGACGCAAGGTTCAAAACCCGCGTCTCAGTTATAACTGCCCTCAGTACTGGGTCAATTATTGCCCACATAATGAGAGAGTTAATCCCCTATTATGGAGTGTTTTTAGGGGGCACGTTCACCTTCTGAAATCTCTATAAATAGCCTAGTTTCCTATGGAAGTGGGGTCGGGGAAAAAGGTCAGATAATTCTTGGTCAAAAGAACTAAGGTTGTAAACCGTAGAAGCACCAAGACCTCCAGCTGAAAAGAAATAGAGAATTCAACTCTTCTAACAACTTGCTACGTATAAGTTCGTCTTTGCCTACATCTCCTTGAGATCCTTGGCAGACAGAAGCTGTGTTACTTCGTCTACCATCCAAAGAGAAGATTCCCAAAAGGTCCTGATGTTCACCCGATCAACGGAAAATAAGATTCACTTTCTGTGACGCCCCGATCCAGCGGGTACGGGGACGCCACTGTGACGTATATACGCAGGTCAGAAATACCCTCACGTATATACGCTAAGCATCAGTACAGGCAAGAATCAGAGACGGAAGCACAGTGGTAACATATATTCCAACAAAAATAGCGCAAGTACATGGTTATCATAAAGAATAATACGACATTACATGAATGTTACATCACCAGAAAATACAAAAGTACATAACACATGAAGAGATATATAAAAACAGAGAGGGGCTCACGAGTAGCAATAGAGCCTCGGGAGCCAAATGGGAGAGGTACTGGGAGGAAGAGCTATGACGACGTCCAAGTTTCTGCTACACTCTGACCACCACGGGAGGATCCGCTGTGCACTTTGATCAGCTCCAGCCAAGCCATCAAGGTCCAGACTTCAGGATCAGGACATGAGAATCCAGGGTTGCTAGCAACCCCAACGAGTATATATAATAAAGCCAGGTGGCGTGCATATCAGGTACATGTGTACAAGAAAGTGAAAATCACCTAGAGGGGGGTGAATAGGTGATTATGCTAATCTAGTGAACTTAATGCGGAATTTAAAAACTAATTGCAATTAAGAAGAGATGCAAACTCAAATAAGCCAAGCAAATAATTATGAATGAACAATATGAATTTATGCAAGGCACAATATAAAGAGAGAGTAAGAGCCAAGGGATCAAGCGCAAACAACAAGATATGTTTCGAGGTTCGAGCACCTAGCTCTACATCCCCGCCTTCACCCAGAAGGATTTTAACTCCACTAGCTTGTCCACAAAGGACTCCCACAAAGGGAACCTCCACCGAGGATTTGGGGCAATAACAATTACAAGGAGTACCCAACTCCTCTCCTTACAAACACAACCTCCTCCTTGAGGCAAAGCACCAAGCCAACAAACAAACACCTCACAACTTGAGGGATTAGCACAAAGCTACACAAGGATCACCTCACCACTTGAGGGATACAACCCAAATGCACAACCTCCTCAACACAATGAGGGAAAGGCACAAAGCCAAGCAAAGATTGGGTTTACAACTTGGTGATCAAAAGACCACAAACAATCTCTTTTCCCACACAAAGATCCTATAGAATAAGATAGTAGATGTAGCTCAAGTGTGGAGAAAACCAAAGGAATGGAAATAAAAAACTCAAAGAAAATCTTTAGGAAAAACTAGAAACCAAGATGAAGAAGTTGAATCAAAAATTTTTCCAAAAAACCCTTTCTTAATTTTCCAAACCCTAACAAAAACACCAAATAGATTATTCAATTTAAAGCCCAAAAACTTTTTTGATTGCTGTGAAAACACTAGAGAGTCAGGAAAAATTAGCACCAAAAATCTTAGAGAAAAACTCTTTCTAATGGGGTATTTATAGGCCATTTTGAAAACTAGCCGTTGGCAGCAGAAACTGTCAAAACTGAACTAACCGGTCGACCGTCCAACGGTCATATTTTGACCGCTGACTACCAGTCGACCGGGCGGTCGACCGTCCCCAAAACCAGAGAGCAACAGCTCTCTTGGCGGTCGACCGCTCGGTCGACCGGAACAAACAGAGAGTAACCTGCTCTCAATCGGTCGACCGTGCGGTTGACCGCTTAAGGGGCAGCCAGCGTGCACGTATCCGTGCACGTCGATGACCTCTACGATCGACCGGCTACATGGTCCGGTCGACCGTCCGGTCGACTGACCTAGCCTGGCAGCAGCTGTTCTGGTCAGAAAAACAAGTAATTTTAATCCTAAAAATTCTCATAAATCTTCTAAAAATACACAAAAATAGTTTTATCATTTTATTTGAAATATAAACTTGTGATAAAAATTTCATCACAAATAAGAAGCATTTTGAAACATTTTTGTGTCTTATCATTTTTGCCAAAAATAAAAAACTGTATTTTCTAAAACTTGGATTTTTGAATAGAAAATACATTTTGTCCAAAACTCATCCAAATACAAAAACATGATATTAAACAACATTTAGGCATGATGTATGTGGATATAATCCTATATACATGAAACATATATATATCCATGTTTTTGACTTAAATTCCAAAATATGTTTTGTTGAAAATACCAAAACATAAAACACATGAACAAGTAAGTCAAAACTAAGTTTGTCTAGGATGTTGAAGCATGCATGTATATAGAACAAATCTTATATACATTAAACCATGTAAACTTGTTTTGATCTATCTATTCATGAAACCAAGATCGGTTAAACCAAAACGGAAAAATCGAAAACCAATATTCAAAATATGAAACGTGTGTTGTGAACTTGAGCATATCATACTATTCTAATCTTTACAATTGGATCTAAAACATACTAAACTATGGTACCTAAGTCTTCTTGTAGAGTGCCGTCTCCAAGCCGACTCGATCCAAAACTTCGTGATCCACCGAGCTTGACTCCAATGAGTGCTATATATGATCTTGTCGCTCGGGCTCTTGAATCACTATATGAAAGCTTCCAAACCATCTTGTTGAAGCTAATCACCTACTAATATCTTGATTAATGATCTGAAACTAAAATCACAAGATTATTAGTACACATAACTACTTGAGTTAATCATCATCAAAACTAGAGTGGAAGGCCTTTGGGCCAACAGAAAGGTGTACCGTGAATATAAGCATATAAGAACATGAAATAAGACAGTGAGTAAAGTAACTACAGGAAATCAGTTATATAAGCTCACATTATCGATCAGTGAGATTAGTACGTCGAAGGAATAATCTAAATAAGGAAACCCTCATATATATACCCTATACCTCACGTCACTGTAATCTGAGTTTATATAATCTGTCTTTACCTTACAATATAATAATAAAATAGTATGGAAGCAATTAAGTAATCCTACCAAATAACATATGTCTAAGTCGTGAGCAGTATAAACCAAGAGTATAGCTACTCATATATCAGGAGCATGTTATTATTAATTATTAAGACTCATCTGATTTGAATACATCGGTATGTGTCCCATCCCACATACCTCAGCATACAGGCGAGGAGTAAGTTATTGGAAACTGATGGGGAACGACGAACCATGCTTAGAATGGGTCCTGTACGTGCCCGGGACAACGTCAAGGAGTATCCGGTACTGAGCCAGAACGTACCGCCAGGTACCAGGACTATTGTACGCCCGAATAGGAATAGGATGTCACCGCTCCCACAGGAATAGGCCCAGGGGCTTATAGTACAACCGGCAGGAAAGGGAGTAGGGGTGCCAGTACACCCCACGGAAACGCCTGGTGGCCTCCAGGTCGAATCTAAGTACATGCCGCGCGACACTATAAGACCATCATAAACATGGAGACTATATCGGTACTCATCAGTTTCTCCCATCCCGGTGTAAGTTGTCTAATTATTATAATTTATCCAGTGATAATGTCCACAGAGTATTCATAGTAATCTTATATTTATGATTTCCTATTACGGGGATCAACAAGAGTATAGCATCAGGAGTAATGTTAGGAGCCTCCTTATTTCAGGGGTTCAAGAATACAGGAGTACAGGAGTTCAGGAGTACCAAATATCTGGTAATAATATAATAGACATGTCAAGTCCCCGTAAAAGTGTTAGTCATGAATATATCATATAATACAGGTATCAGGGGTGGTAGTGCCCAGTCAAGAGTCACGATGTCAGGTCCAGGTATTTGTACCACATGAAAGCATATCATATACCGTTGTCAGGAGCAGGTATTAAGTATGACATATCAAGTATCGGTGTCTAACATCAAGTGATTAGTGTAGCATGGCAAGTACCGGTGTCGGGTATCATATGTCAAATATAGTAAAAGGTTCATGTGTTAAATATAGCATGGCAAGTACCGGTGTCGGGTATCATATGTCAAATATAGCAAAAGGTATCATGTGTTAAATATAGCATGGCAAGTACCGGTGTCGGGTATCATGTGTCAATATAGCATGGCAAGTACCAGTATAAATACCGTGTGCCAGTGTAAATTCCGAGTGTCGGTGACATGCATAACAAGGAGTCATGTACGAAAAATTACAGTAGCAAGCTTAGGCATGTTAAAATATTCACATATCAGTATCATGTTATAAATACAAGAGTAATTATGTTAAGTTAATAATAAGTACTCGCCTGAAACCGGGGTGAATACCGGTTAAAAATCCAAGAAACCGGCGAACCGTACAACCAATCTACTAGCCCATAGATATATTTTAAAATATATAATTATAAATATTTATATAAATATTAGAGAGGATGAGAGAGGAGAGAGAGAGAGAGAAAGTTGTAGGAAGGAGAGAGAGAAAGAAAGAGAAAATATGGTGTTTTTAAAAGAAAATAGAAATTAAAATGAAAGAGGGTAGAGTTGTAATTAAAGGGAAGTAATAAGGGAATGAGGGGAGGGGTATTTTTGGAATGAGAGAAATGTGTGTTTATTTAGGGAATGATAGAAGTTTGAAATGAAAGAAAGAGAGAAAGAAAAGAAGAAGGAAAGAAAGAAAGAAAAAGAAGGAGGGAGGTCGGCCGGCCGCGGCGGCGCCGGTGATGCTGGGCGCGCGCGCGGCCGGGGGAGAGGGAGGTGGATGTGGGGTGTTTGTTTTGTTGTGGTGGTTGTTGTTTTGGTGGAGGTGGTGATGGTGGTTGGTGGTGGTGATGGTTCTGGTGATGATTGGAGGTTGTGGGCAGTTAAAGGAGGAGGAGGAGATGTGTTGGGTTGTTGGAGTGGAGAAATTGGTGGAGGGGATGGTGAATTTTGGAGAAGAAATGGTGGTAATGGAGGTGGGTTTTGGTGAAATTGGTGGTGGTGGGAGGTTGTTGTGGTTGAAGGAGATGGTGGTGTGAAGAGGAGGTGTTGGGGAGTTGGTTGGGTGGCCTAGGAGTGGCCGGAGGCGGTGGTGGTGAAGGTGGAGGCGGCGGCCATGGTGATGCGTGAGTGGGTTATGTGGTTGAAGGAGATGAAGTTGATTTCTTTTTGATTTGTGTTGGAAAGTGAAGAATGAAGTGGTTTAATAGAGGATGGAGGAATGGATTGAATTGATGGTTTAGGGGAGGTGTAGGGCTGCAGCAGCAGCCCTACTGCTGTCGGCGACAGCGGGCGGCTTGGCAAGGATCAAGTCGTTAATTATGGGGGGAGAAATCAAAGTGAAGAAAAGAAAAAGAAAGAAAAGAAAGAAAAAAATAAGAAAAAAAGAAATTAAATGTTTAAAATTTTTATTATTAACTAATTTATTTATTATAATTTCTGGTAGTATAAAGTAGGGGAGTAGAGGAGGGAAAAGTAAGAAAAGAAATCACCGGTAAAAATATTATTATTTAAATAAGGCGAAAATTTGACTGTTTCAGAAACGTTTCAAAAAATTCTCAAAAATAGAAAATATTATTCTAAGATACACAGTGAAATCAGATTTGAGAAATTTAATGTATTAAAAATCCTGAAATCTTCCAGCAATACCGGCCGACACCAGAATCGGTCAAATTTTGATAAATTTAGAAAATCTCAAAAAATGTATTTAGATAGAAAATGGAATTCTAAGAAGTACTGTGAAATCCGTTTCTGAAAATTCAAACCCGTTTGAAAACTAAAAATCAAGGAATCAGTCAGCGATGTCAACCGACACCGGTTTTGGAGATTTTGCAGAAAAATTTCAAAAAATTTTAGAAAATCATGAAAAATCTAAAATATTAGAAAACAGTCTCTGAAACTGAAATCGATCAAATTGGACTATCTGAAAGTCAAATCGGACTACTGGCTGGTATCGCGTTCCCGGTCCGGGTCAGGGCTTACTCTTGATCTGAGAATCCAGATCCGATACTCAAAAATATAAGTAATCACAACTCAAAAACACAAACAGGAAGAAAACTGAACAATATGATCGAAAAATTTTGGGACTCGTATCTGGGTACTTATCCCAGGTACGGGGTGCTACACTTTCCATCGCCACGTAAAGAACCCAGCACTAAAGAAAGGAGAGATTCAAGTTTGGGTATTTCCCCTATCTTGTAAGAGGATTATTGATCCACTGAACTTTCTTTGCAATCAAATAAAGAATTTACTCCTCGATCTTCAATTTTTCCCAACAAAAGAGAGATGACGACTCCGCTGGGGACTACTTTCTCTACTGACGAGCAAGCTGTGGCACAAGATGACGTCACCTATATGGGAAACGGTCGAATCACTTACCGTGGAGTTCGACCGGGAAAAATATGAAGAGTTCCTCTCTTCTGGCTCCAAGAGCCCTAAGGCGTGGCAGTACCGTAAAGTCTCCTCAGGGACTTGCTCTTGAGTCCGCTCTGAGATCCTCTCAGACGCGACTGGCAAGAAGGATGTCATGGCTAAACGCATCATATGTAACGCCCGCGTCAACGTCTCCCATAAGACCCATGTGGTTAACGTTGCTAATGTTCAGCCCGTTCATACCCATCCCCTTCCTCAGCACCAAGTTACCGAGGGTTCCCATCAACCCGTACGGCGAAACCGGAATGCTGAGCGACGACAAAGACGGCGTGCGCGCCAACTACAAGCGTGAGAAGCTTGAACAACTGTCTGCCCAATAGATGTAGGATGTGAGGTTCAAGCCCGCGTTTTTTCTGAATCACGTTAGACACGTGAAGTCTGTGTTTGGAAACCTAACCGTGAGGCTCACCAAACTTGCGTTTCTGAAGCTCCACTTCCCAAATGCAACGATCAGCAGCGCGAGCTCCGTGCCCCTCATCCGAGACACGAGACCCGCGCCTCTACAATTATACGCGGGACCCAGAAGGCTTGTGTTCCTCAAGTGTCGCTAGTCAGACGCGATAATCAGCATTGCGAGGTCCGCGTCTCTTCTCAGCGGAGGCGCGAGACCCACGTTTCACAGCCAAAATGCGAGAGTCGCGTTCATCTTGCAGGACGTGGGCCCCGCGTCTCAGAACCTTGCGTCTCAACTTTGCGAAGCAAGGATAGCTCTCAGAAGCTGAAAAGCCCTCGACAACCGAGGCTGATCTCTTTGATCCCCCTCTGACAGATCTAAGAGATTATTTGACGAAGAAAAGGAGTGCTAATCAGATCACTCCGTCTTGTTGTTGTGAACGGTTCATCACGATAATGCTCTCTGAATGCCACTGCGGGTTACATACAAGCAAACATTCGGTGTTCAGATGATTGATCTCCACCTCCCGATCAGCCAAAAGGTATCGCTCCCATAGGAGGAGAACCTTCTCTGACACGGAGTACTCTGAAATCACTACAAACATGGCAAGCAGAAGTAGGAGAAAAACAACCAGTGGTTAGTTCTGACGAATCCGACACGGAATCAGAAGGAGTGTATCGATATACTCGCACTTGGACTGGTGCGGTCACCCCGATCAACTACAGTGCCCTAGCTCGGGCATTGAAGTAAATGAATCACATTCCACCATAGTAGAATCGCAGGGTTCAAACCCTTCCATAGAGAAGGAAGCCCTCGCGTACATGACGAATACTCCTAAGGAGATGGCCAGGCGCTTTGAACAACAAGCCCAAGTCCATAGGGAACAATTCGAGATGATTCGTGCTGAACAAGAATCCATCGATTCCCTCAAACAAATGCTTGCACAATTGCTTGAAGACAAGAGGAAGTTAACCGATAAAACCTCCTCTAAAAAGTCTAAAGGCAAACGAAAAGAAGGAGAGAGCTCATCTTCTGTACATATCGAGGAAAGAAGGAGCAATCTACTTCTGAGTCGTCTAAATCCTCGTCTAAGGAGGAAGGCAACCTGGACCATGGGAGGATTCATTCTAAAAGAATGAGTCAATTGGAGCAATGTCTAGAGGCCCTTACCAATCGAAAAGGCCTCCAGAAGCAAGAGTGGTCCGACCATATCCGGCCGAGTGGGACCTCATTCCATACCCCCCCCCCCCCAAAGTTCAAAGCCCCGACCCTACAGGCGTTTGACGACAAAGGGTCCCGAACCAACTGATTGATTAATTGAAAGAACAATCAAAGAGTTAAGAATTTACCATGTAACTTGTGGCTAACGGGTCGTGTCCACGAGGAGGAATGCGATGAAAGTTTTTCAGTGATTCGTTTAAAAACAAAGAATTGTGTTCGTTTTTTAAATGAAAAGAGAATGGAAAGAAGGAGATGATTAAAAGAGAAATTGTAACTTTTAGAGAAGGCTTTGGAGAAGGTGATTTAAAAGCTCAGAACTGTTTTGTTGATTATAATAAGGAAGAAAATCTGGGCTCACTATCTCACTGCTCAATCGTTCATTCTTCTATTGAAATCCTAAATGCCTCAAATTGATCGTAGGCAAAACTTAAAGTTGATTTTAGAAAGTTTGAAGTAAAGCACATAAAATGGTTGGAAGAGTTCACTCTTTTCTTTGAAAAATCATTTAGAATCGAATGTTAAATCATCAAGCGCGAAGAAGAAATAATGAAGTAAAAACAGTTCAAGAAACGTTCATGAAAGAAGTAAGAGTTTAACAATCTAAGCCCATCCTCATGTGCCTTCAAGAACACTTTCACGAAGAAAGGCTTTAAGTAAGGCATGCAAATGATTCATTGGGTCTTTTTCTTTAAAACCAGAAGAGAAGAAGAACTGAGAGAGGTACAATAGTGAGCCCAGAAAACCGATCAGATACTCATGAGAAAAAAAGAAGAAATCAAGTAAATAATGCACGACATACCGAAATAAGAGTGGAAGAAAATGTGGCTTGATTCTTGTATTGCTGTCACTTCAATTTTCAAGTACAAGCACTCAATTCCTCTCTCTCACAAGTATTGATACTGGACTACAAATTGAAAAACAAGTATATAACTTTTGCACTATCTAACAAGAGCCTAAATCCTTAGAAAATAACACAAATTCTAATCCTGCTCTTCGCTCCCTTTTTCTCTGCTGAAACTGCTATTTATAGGGTAAAGCCAAAAGGGGAGAATCTCGGGAAGATTGGGGGAGCAAACGCTCCCCCAACAGAAGTAACAAGGCCGCAGAAACACAGCTTGGGCCGCGTTTCCGCGGCCCTGGTGTGGCCAGATGGCCACACCCAGTTGGCTGGCTCTCCTCGTTTGGTGAATCTCCTATATCTTTTTCTGGTTTTCTTGTTTCTGCTCCAAAAGTTGATGAAATAGCCTTTGATTGTTTGGCTCAACCGCTTGATTCAGGGAGGATTCTTCTCAACCAGTTTTCAACCTCTCTGATATACCAAGATTTTGCTCTGATTCCTTGATTTTGAATTTATTCTGAATTAAATCAGAATTTGGTGGGCTTTTGGGCTTGTTTCTGTTTTCTTTCCTTTAGCAATTGGGCCTACATTTAACAAAGAAAAAAGAAGACTTATTAATAGGATTTATTAGCTAAAAGTATGGTAAGGTGACAATGTATATGCAATATATGTGACTAATCACACCCCCACACTTATCTTTTGTTCGCCCTCAAGCAAAACATCAGACTAATTCTAATCAATTATTAGACCACTTTCGCAGGTCACTCGATTGCATTGAGCATGTGCAACAAGCCGTTAAACCTCTAGGTTACCCCTAGAGGACGAGTTTTGTCTCATGAGGGTTTTCAGTGGATTGCACCCACAAAATCCATAAAGGAAGAGAAAAAAAGTTAGTGTTTTTTAAAAGCATTTTGAAAAGAGAAAATATTTGAAGTATATTTGTGAGAGTTTAAGTAATCTATAAGTTATAGGAATATCAAAATTTTCATTCCTAAACTTAGTCTCTATTCAACAACATGTAATCAATCAAAGTAAGGAGTCAAATTATTTTTCTCATCTAGTCTATTAATTTACCCTGAGTCGTATGCACCCTCGTGACCGTGAAGTTGACTAAGGGTTTTTTAACATTAACTCCTATTCCTTATTTATATTTATTCTCGGTGAAATTTATTCCTCAATTTCATTAGGCTTTCTAATCTGCCCATGTAACGAGCCTTTAGTCGGTGACACCCAAATCAGACAGTTTTAGGGCACCAGGTGAGAAAACACCCCTAAGGACTTAAACACTCGAGCAGACAAGGCCACGAAACCAAGGTTTTTATTTATAAGATGTACCCCTTTTAGGCGTAAATACTCATGCTTCATGAGGCATAAATACCCAGATTAATCAGAGGATTTATATATATTTTTTAAACTTATCTAATTATCTTTTGCATAAATACCAAGGCTTGCTTAGGCCAAAGCAGCTAGCTAATCAATAAATAGATTTGTTTATATTTATTTATTTATTTTTTCATAATGTTTTTTTTATAAGGCATAAGAGTCTCTGGTTTTAAACCTTAAGTGTGTAAGTGTATTTAGTGTGCATATTCCATCAAGGTAAATATCAAGACTAAATTACTTTCACAAATTTTCTTCCTAAGCCTAAACATCAAACAAGTTATCTTATTTTGACCAAGTGTAAGAAATCCTAATTATAATTTTCCTATTCCTTAAAATTGACTTAATTTCTTACAAAAATATATCAAAATATTGTTCTTACCTTTCAAAAAGTTTTTTTTAATATATTTATACAAATTTTTTTTTTTATAATTAGTCATGTTAGAGCCCTCACCCCCACACTTATCTCATGCATTGTCCCCAATGTATGAAAGAAATGTATACATGCATGAAATGAAATGTAAAAGAGGTGCATATATTATACAGGAATATGTACAATATCAAGTTTCTCCCACACTAGGTCTTTTTCGGTCTTATCCCTCTAGATCTCTTCCCGTCATTCCAATGGGTCCTCTTTATAGGGCATAGTGGGGAGGCCAATTGTTTTGTCATTTTAGCTTCCTTCCTCCCAGTCTCACCTTCTTTAGATGTTTCTTCCTCATATTACTACAATCATTATTCAAAAGTTTATCACCCTACACTTCTTAGTTGGAACTTCTTCATTATGAATGCCTAGGAATTCTAACTCAGTTCCATAGATATCCTCAAAGCTTAGGTCAACTGGAAATGTATAATTAACCAAATGATCCCTAGTTGGTTCATCCAAACACATGAGTTCTTCTTCAAAAAGGTTTTCAAAGAGTATGTCAATCGGAGGTTCTTAAATTATATTCTCATGCGATACATTATTGGTTAGCTCATCGAAAGTGAAGATATTCAAATCAAATTTTCCCTTTTTAAAGGGTACTCTAACATTAGGATCTTCGACATATGCCTTCTCATCAAGATAATCACATTCATTTTTAAATAATTCATTAAAAAAACTCATCTTCTATATCTTCACTTTCTTCATCACAATTATTTTCAACAAAATTTACCTCAAATGTTTGATCTCTTATCTTACGAGGTTGTTTTTCAAGATTGAAGACATTGAATTCTCTAGTCATGTCCCCAAAAGTTAACCTCATGGTCCCATTCATACAATTTATGATGGCATTGGCAGTAGCAAGGAATGGTCACCCTTGGATAATAGGAGTTTGAGCCCTATGATTGGAGTTGGACACGGGTTGTGTCTCTAGAACTATGAAATCGACAGGGTAAATAAACTCCCCGACCCAGATAAGAACATCATTAATCTCTCCTTTTGGGACTTTTACTGAACGGTCAGCCAGTTGGATAGTGACTCGAGTTGGACTAAGATCGCCCAATCCGAGTAAATTTTGATAAACTGAGAATGGAAGAAAGTTGATACTTGCCCCCAAGTCAAGAAGTGCACGACTAATTTCAGCTTGTCCTATTGTGCAGGCAATGGTTGGACTACCTGGATCCTTGTACTTAACAGGGATCGGACCCGATAGTAGGTCGCTAATGTTAGTGGCTAAGAAGACCTTTTTAGGAACATTAGTTTTTCTCTTCTTGGTGCACATGTCTTTAAGAAACTTAGCATAAGATGGGACTTGTTGGATGGCATCAAGAAGTGGCACATTTATCTTCACTTGATTAAAGATCTCAATTATCTTATCCAAGTGTGGATTTTGCTTGTTTCTTTTCAGCCTATTAGAAAATGGTGCTATAGGCTGGTGCACATGACTGGTTGACTTACCTTTTTCAGATTCATCAAATTTAGGAGGAGTGGGATTAGATGAGGTGGATGCTGAGTGTGATTGTGCTGACTAGGATTATGTGGTGTTGACACTTGGTTATCAACGTTCTTTCCCGACCTCAATGTATGAACAGCATTACATTGATTCAGTGATTGATCCTCAATCAAATGAGCTTGTTGTGAATTCTTAGGATTCATAATTGGTTGACTGGGCAAGGTACCCTTTTGCCACTCATGTTGTGGGTTGGCTAACTGACTCATTTGACCCTCTAGCCTCTATATTGTTTGCATGAGGGAATCTTGGTTCTTCATGTACCTTTTCATATTTCTCTCAAAATCAGTCATTCTCCTTTCGAGTTAAGGATTCTGGAAGGAAGATGGTGGAGCTTGGTAGGGAAAATTTTGTTGATAATTTGAAAATTTGTTGGGAGAATTATGAGGGTGATTGGAAAAGTTGGGTTGATGATTGGAAGAATTATTGGAATGATGGAAGTGGCTTGCATGGTTTGACCGTGGGTGGTCATTATTTTGTTGGCTCCATGAGAAATTGGGGTGATTTCTCCAGTCAGGATTGTACATTGGAGCGTAAGGATCATTGTTCGGCCTTGAGAAGGCCGCATTCATCGGTTCAGGAAAGTGTTGATGAGTTTGAAATACAGGACACTCCTCAAACACATGATTCATAGCCTGACAGTAAGTATAACCTGAAGTTGGAAATTAGTTTGGGCTGACTTGATTGACTGACTTGGTTCCTTAGTTTCTAGAGCTTCCAGTCTTCTCGCTAGGTTAGCTAACTTAGCCTCGTTTGCTATGGATGATTCAATCGAATGGAGGCCTCCTTTTTAAGAGATAGAGTTTAGATTTCTAGAGCTTTCACTAGTAGGTTCCCATTGGATGGTCTTTTCAGCTAGATTCTCGTATAAATCCCACCCTTCATGCTCATCCTTCTACAGGAATCCCCCTTGGCACATACTTTCTAAGAGGGTCTTTGTCGAGTAGTCTAAACCGTCATAAAGAATTTGGCATTGTCGCCATTTCTCTATTCTATGATGAGGACATTGGACAAGGAGGTCTTTGAAGCGTTCAAAGTACCTCCAAAACGGTTCACTAGGTTCTTACTTGAACTGCATGATTTTTTTCCTAACGAGAGCGGTCTTGTGGATTGGATAGAATTTCTTCAAGAAGACCTTGATGAAACCATCCCAAGATGTGATAGAGCCAGCTGCTAAGCTGTAGAGCAATTTCTTGGCTAGGTCCTTAAGAGCAAATGGGACAAATCTCAACCTAATAGCATCATCTGCAAGGTGTGGGATTTTCATCATTAAGCATACTTCCTCAAATTCTCTTATGAAGAAATAAACATCTTCGGACTCTAAGCCATGGAACTTAGGGAGTGTATTGATGAACTGTGGCTTAAGCTCAAAGTTGTGTTCACCAACCGATGGAAGTTGGATTTAGGATGGAAGTGATGCTCTAATGGGATAAAAGCTATCCTGCAAAGATGTCGGTTGATCCATAACCAAATCTGGTCTTGTTTTGAACTTGGGTGGTGACGTGTTTCTAGTTAACCTAGATGAATTAGGGTCTCTTGACCACACTTGTATACACACACACAATCACAAACAAGTTCACCAATAGTCAAGAAAAGAAAACAACCAAGCCTAGTTTAAGGTAACCTTAACCTAGACAACTCCTAACTGGTTGATTGTCCATAGGAGGTATAATGTAGACTTTGACTACAAGCTAATCAGCCAGGTCAGGGCAAGATTGGTGGGAGGTTATCCGTCAAAGACGTTCCTTAATTAAGTAACCACCAACTTTGGGCTTTCGGTCCTTAATCCCTTTCCTAGACACTGATTTGGCAGGAGTCAAATTCCAACACTTTTTCCTCTTAGGATAATCTTCTAATGAGTTCGAGATGTCCCTAAGGCCAACGTCTATCTGATTTTACTTAGGCTTAGATTGTGCGTGCTTGGAGATGGTTTGTAAGCTAAGGAAGGGTAATGACTTCCCCACCTTATCTTGAATTTAGTTTTGCCCTTAGAGTTACTTGTGCAAAGTGTGCAAGATACAGAAAAGTAACATTCAAAGCAAAATATCACCCAAGAATGTTTTCTAAACTATATGCTATGCATATGTACTTTGTCTCCAGCTCTCTTCAACAGTAATTGTAAAGTAAACGTAATTAGACAAATGCCTATAATGCAAGTCTAAACGTTTTTAAGCAATTAACAATCACTCAAATTACTGTTAGATTAAAACAGGGATGGTGGATAGCAGAAATAGCAAAATATAACGTACAAAAACTTAATTTTTTGTGAGCAATATGTCCTGCAAAAAAGAGTTTTAGTAGTCTAATGAAATTTTAAGTTTTTGTAACGCAATTTCTTGAAATTCTGTTTCCTACTTTCGAGAGTCGGGGCACAGAATTTGCAAGTCTTCTCTTGCAAAACTCGAATGCTAGATATGAATCTTCAAGTCCCTGAAACAACACACAAAACTTGTTAAAAAACAAATTCACTGTTCCCTCCCCGGTAACGGCGCCAAAAATTGATTGCTTAATTGAAAGAATAATCAAATAGTTAAGAATTTACCGTGTAGCTTGTGGCTAACGGGTCGTGTCCACGAGGAGGAATGCGATGAAAGCTTTTCGGTGATTCGTTTAAAAACAAAGAATTGTATTCGTTTTTTAAGTGAAAAGAGAATGAAAAGAAGGAGATGATTAAAAGAGAAATTGTAACTTTTAGAGAAGGCTTTGGAGAAGGTGATTTAGAAAGCTCAGAAATTATTTTGTTGATTATAATAAGGAAGAAAATCTGGGCTCACTATCTCACTACTTAATCGTTCATTCTTCTATTGAAATCCTAAATGCCTCAAATTGATCATAGGCAAAACTTAAAGTTGATTTTAGAAAGTTTGAAGTAAAGCACATAAGATGGTTGGAAGAGTTCACTCTTTTCTTTGAAAAATCGTTTAGAATCGAATGTTAAATCATCAAGCGTGAAGAAGAAAGAATGAGTAAAAATAGTTCAAGAAACGTTCATGAAAGAAGTAAGAGTTTAACAATCCAAGCCCATCCTCATGTGCCTTCAAGAACACTTTCAAGAAGAAAGGCTTTAAGTAAGGCATGCAAATGATTCGTTGGGTCTTTTTGTTTAAAACCAGAAGAGAAGAAGAACTGAGAGAGGTACAATAGTGAGCCCAGAAAACCGATCTAGCTACTCATGAAAAACAAAGAAGAAAGCAAGTAAATAATGCATGATATACCGAAATAAGAGTGGAAGAAAATGTGGCTCGATTCTTGTATTGCTGTCACTTCAATCTTCAAGTACAAGCATTCAATTCCTCTCTCTCACAAGTATTGATACTGGACTACAAATTGAAAAACATGAATACAACTTTTGCACTATCTAACAAGAGCCTAAATCCTTAGAAAATAAACATAAATTCTAATCCTAGTCTTCGCTCCCTTTTTCTCTGCTGAAACTGCTATTTATAGGGTAAAACCAAAAGGGGAGAACCCCGGGAAGATTGGAGGAGCAAACGCACCACCAACAGAAGTAACAAGGCCGTGGAAATGAAGCTTGGGCCGCGTTTCCGCGGCCCTGGTGTGGCCAGATGGCCACACCTAGTTGGCTGGCTCTCCTCGTTTGGTGAATCTCCTATATCTTCTTCTGGTTTTCTAATTTCTGCTCCAAAAGTTGACAAAACAGCCTTTGATTGTTTGGCTCAACCGCTTGATTCAGGGAGGATTCTTCTCAACCGGTTTTCAACCTCTTCTGTATACCAAGATTTTGCCCTGATTCCTTGATTTCGAATTTATTCTGAATTAAATCAGAATTTGGTGGGCTTTTGGGCTTGTTTCTCTTTTCTTTCCTTTAGCAATTGGCCCTACATTTAACAAAGAAAAAAGAAGACTTATTAATAAGATTTATTAGCTAAAAAATATGGTAAGGTGACAATGTATATGCAATATATGTGACTAATCACCAACATATCTACTACTTCAAGTCTCAGACGGGGAACGTGGTAGATAATGATGCCATCCTGGCACGTTTGTTCTAAAGGAGCTTGCCTTAATGGTTCATGAAACTCCCAGAAGGCTCCATTAAAAATTGGAGTGATCTGGGGAAGCTCTTCCTGACACGCTTCTTCGAAGATGACTCAGAGATCACAATGCCTACTCTCTTGACCACAAAGAAGCGAAAGGGAGAGTCAGTCAAATCATTTGTAGAGAGATTTCAGAATATGGCACTCCGATGTCCTAGCGGTATGACCCAGGTCACCCTGGTAGAAACATGCTGCCACAATCTACAAACGTCACTCCTAGCCCAAATAGGAGTTGCTGAAAGCCACATCTGAAAGCAATTGGTCTAGCAAGGTGAACAGGCTGAAGAAATTGTCACCAGGGTTAGGGCAGAGGAAAACAAACCCAGACCCAAAAGGTCGACAAGGAGCACGCCAGAAACATCTTTTCAACCAAAAAGGAAAGATAACTTGGCGACAGAGACAAAATCCCCTGTCAAACCTCAGCTGGTCAAGGGAAGTGGCTCTTCAAGTCAGCCACGCGCCAATAAGCAGTTTTCCTTCAAAGACGAACATGTTGATTCATTGTTCAAGTTACTCAATAAGAGCAACAAATTGAAGATTCCAGAAGCTAGACGTCCTGAAGAAGTCGGTGAAACCGATAATCCTAACTAGTGTCTGTATCATAGGATGCTGGGGCACCCCACCAAGAGCTGTTATGTCTTCAAGGACATCCTTCAGGCTTTAATTGATGCAACTAAAACTCCGTCCAGAGCTGAAGAAAGTGACGGCTAATATGATATCATTCCTCCAGTTTGGAAGACAGCCTCTAGCACCCTCCGAAGTAGTTCCCATCCCGAAAGGGGAACTAAGAATGATCAATATGGACCTCATTATCAACAAGAGAAGGGTCTTGTACCTGTCCCCACACCTCAGGGGGGAGTTATGTGGGTTCATCCCGACCTTGTGGACAGCCAGCAATGACCACTGTTACCAGCAGAAGGTCCAAAGGCAAGGCGAAAGCTTCGTATTGTAATGTGGTGTGCGCTTCTTCTCGAGAAGCAGAAACCGATGTTCCCTCACCAACTGATTCAGAAGAGGAAATAATAGTTCTTGCTACAGAACCTAATAAACCACTCACGACAGAAACTCGTTCGGGTCGGTCATATTTAAAAAAGTATGACGAAATGGTGGCAAGCCCTCCTAAACCCACTACAGAGTCAGCCAAGCCCTCCACGAAACAACTAGTGGAGAAGTAGAAAGAGCTTCGGTTTTCTAAAGCTCTCCCAAAGGACAACACGGAAGGATCTACAACACTTTACCGCTTTGACGTCTTGGCTCAATTGGCCAATATCCCGGCCAGAATCACCCTTTAAGAGCTCCTGAGGCTATCAAAGTCAACCAGAGAAGCTCTGAGGGAAGTCCTAGCTAATGTTGAGGTCTTCATGACCCAGATATCGGCTAGACCACGGGAGGAAGATGTAGAGAATTGCCTCCATGCCTCCCAAAATGCTCCCTGCATCACCTTCACGGCAGATGATATGCAGGTTAAGGGGAACATGATCGGCCCCTATACTTCACAGGGTATATTGGATCATCTGAAGTAAGCCGCATTCAGGTAGATCCAGGATTCGCATTGAGCATTATGCCTCGCCAGGTCATGCAACATTTACGTATTCCTATCCACCGATTGAGCATCACCCAGACTGCCATTTATGGTTTCAATGCCAATGGTACGCGCCCAATGGGGAAGATCAAGCTCAAATGCCAAATTGGGGACTTAAAGTCCAAAGTGACGTGCTATGTGATCGATGCCGACACTTCATACAATTTGCTGCTTGGACGACCATGGATTCATCATAATTCCATCGTCCCCTCCACTCTCCACCAAGTTATGAAATATATCGATAGAAGTGGGAAGGTACGAATGTTGATTACTGAAAGGTATCCGTTCAAGGGGGTAGAGAACTATTTCACAGACTCTCTCCTGTACCAGGACTCTCTGAAAACAAACGAGAATTCACAACTAGAGGAACCAGACCTTGTAACAAAGCTGGCACCGAGCCGGAGAAAGAAGAGTGCATGTGGGAATTAGATCCACTTGTAATGAGCATTAATAAGCTCGATGTTAATAACACCGCCGAGGATGTAGGCGAGTGGTATATTAATGAAGAGTTTAATTTGGCTTACTTTTCTGTGTTTGCTTCTGATTCAGTGCCATCAGACACTAGTACCGAGGTGGATAATGACCCCTGGTCGGCAATGGATGCTCTAACATCATTGCATGTACCAATGAAGTCATCCTTCGAAACGTACCCGAATGTCGTTGATGCGCAAGAATCAGTCTTCATGGTTCCAGCAAGACGCAGCGGCCAAAAACCAATTCTTTTTGGAAGAATTAAGTCCGAACTGATGTCTCGTAAAGAGTCAGAAAGCGAGAATGAACCTCCTCAGTTCACCCATTATGAGCCAAATATACTCAGAATGATGGAAGGCATGGGGTATGATCTGACAAATGGTCATGGATTGAACTTCGGCAAAGGAAGAAGAACACTACTCTGGTCTTTCGTTCTGAAAGGGAAAACCACTGATTATTATCGTCGAACTCGCAGGGGTTTGGGTTATGTGTCAACCCCAATCCTGTCAGCCTCTGAGTCTGAAGAGTTACTATACCATAACTACTCATCTGGTACGTCATCGTGGGAGTTAGATGTTAGTGTTGGCAACCTCTTCTGAGAACTTTCAGTATATATGGTTTCAGCAAGCCACCTCGAAGATAGAGATGAAGAAATGATCCAGTCTGATACATATCCTTGATCAAACACCTAAATCCTCTCTGGGATACTCGCTTTGAACAACGTGAACCACCACAGAAAATAAGGTCATCGAGATTAATCTGGGAGATGAGGCTAATCCTAAGCCCATCTTTATAAGCGAAAGCCTATCATTCTCTGAGAAAGAAGATTTAATATCTCTTGTGCGGGAGTATATAGATGTTTTTGCTTGGAATTATCAGGACATGCCTGGGCTGGACCCTCGAGTGGCTATGCATCGCCTTAACATTAATTCAGACGTGAAGCCTGTCAAACAACAGTAGCGACGATTCTGTCCAGAAATAATGGAAGTAATCCAGTCAGAAGTCAAGAAACTCATAGACTCTGGCTTCATTAGGGAAGAGCAACATCCTGATTGGGTAGCCAATATCGTCCCCGTTGCCAAAAAGAATGGAAAGATCGGGATCTGCATTAATTTTCGCGATTTAAATTAGGCCTGCCCCAAAGACGAATTCCCTCTCCCAATCACAGATGTCATGATTGACAATACGTACAGGTTTGAGTGAATGTCCTTCATGGATGGATTCTCAGGGTATAATCAAATCAAAATGTATCCGATGATGAAAAACATACTTCTTTCAGAACACCACTGGGCGTATATTGCTATGCTGTCATGCCCTTTGGACTGAAGAATGCGGGGACAACATATCAGAGAGCTATGAATGCAATTTTCCACGAGCACATGCGTAAAACAGTGGAATGCTATGTTGACGACATTGCAGTGAAAAGCCGCACCAAAGGTGATCACATAGCCGATCTGAAGACAATCTTTGAGATTATACAGGCACATCAGTTGAAGATGAACCCCACCAAATCCTTCCTGGGGGTGGCCAACGGCAAATTCCTAGGATTTGTGGCAACTTCCAAAGGAATTCATGTAGACCCAAAAAAAGTTCGCACTATCTAGGAGATGCAACCTCTAAAGAATCTTAGGGAGCTTAGAGGATTGCAGGGACGACTGGCATACATCCAAAAGTTTATCTCAAATCTCTCTAGAAGATGCCAACCCTTTATCAAATTGATGAAAAAGGGTGTCTCATTCATCTGGGATGATGCTTGCCAGCAAGCATTTGAGAAAATCAAACGATACCTCACACAACCACCTGTCCTTACAGCTCCGATATCCGAAAAACCTTTCCTGATATATGTTTGAGCGATGGACCATTCTTTAGGAGCTTTGCTAGCCCAGAATAATGATCAGGGACATGAGCAAGCAATCTACTATCTGAGTAGGACTATGATCGGAGCCGAGCATCGGTACAATCCGATCGAAAAGGAATGTTTGGCATTAGTGTTTGCCGTCCAGAAAATGCGACACTACTTGGTGGGCCAGACTATAAATGTCATATCAAGGGTTAACCCTTTGAGGTTACTCATGACGA
Organism: Agave tequilana; assembly: GCA_038442645.1. Lineage (NCBI taxonomy): Eukaryota > Viridiplantae > Streptophyta > Magnoliopsida > Asparagales > Asparagaceae > Agave > Agave tequilana. The sequence goes on from JAVJIF010008428.1 coordinate 68,113, forward strand.
AGCCATCATCACTAAACAGTCGACTGGCAAAATGGGCCATACTGCTATCCCAATATGAAATGCGCTTTTTACCACAAAAGCCGTGAAGGGACAAGCGGTGACAGATTTCCTGGCTGAACATCCAGATCTGAGGGCTACCGAACTTTACGAGGATCTCTCAGACGAAGTTGCTAAAATTTGTCTGACCCAGACATCTTTTGAAACACAAGTGTGGCAACACTTCTTTGATGGTGCATCAGAACAGGTCATAGCCGGAGTGGGGATAGTAATCGTCTCCCCACAGAACTATGTGATCCCTCGAGCGTTCTCATTAACCGAGCCCAGCTCCAACAATGTAGCAGAATATAATGCCCTCTTGATTGGAATGCAAATCGCCGATGACATTGGCGTTAAAAATCTCAAGGCATATGGTGACTCTAAACTCATCGTTAACCAAGTTCGCGGGGAGTATGAAGTCAGACATGAAGACTTAATACCCTATTACAAGGCAACTATCTCTATGGCCGAGGGGTTCGAAAACTTTTACATCGACCACGTACCACGCCAGCAAAATGCGCATGCGGATGCACTGGCATCTCTCGCTGCCTCTTTAGCCATTCCAGCTGTAGTACAGAAAATACTTGTCTACAGTCACGACTTGTATTGCCCAAGAATCATTTTTGAAGATCACCAAAAGCCAACAGGAGATTGTCAAGTTAAAGAAGCTCTTGAGTCGTCAGCCGGTCCAGAGCCTAGGGATTGGCGATTCCCTTCTATTGACTTTGCCTTGTATGACATCCTCCCTGACGATCCCAAAGAGGCGGCTGCCATTAGAAGGAAAGCCCTTAAATTATATTATAATGCGATTACGGGAACACTGTATCGTCGATCGCATGACGGAATCTTTCTCCGCTGTCTGTCACGAAAAGAGGTGCAGGAGGTACTCAAAGAAGCGCATGACGACATGTGTGGAGCTCATCAACCTAGTCCAAAGCTTGGGGATTGACTCCGAAGATTAGGATATTATTGGCCCAGGATGATCCCTGACGCCATCACCTATGCCAAATGATGTCACGCCTGCCAAGTCCATGGCGATTTTATCTATCAAGCACCAGGGTATCTTCGCTCTACAACTTCTACCTGGCCATTTGAGATGTGGGGGATAGACGTAGTAGGCCCTATAAGACCACCATCATCCAAAGGACACTGGTTAATCTTAGCCATAACCGATTACTTCTCTAAATGGACTGAAGCTATCCCTTTGAGGGAGGTAAAGACATCTAATGTGATCAAATTCGTTAAACATCACATCATCTACCGTTTTGGTGTGCGACGGCGAATTGTCCATTACAATGGGCCCCAGTTCATCAGTCAGGCTTTTTAGAGGTTCTGCAACAAGTTCAGGATCCAGAGTGTGTCCTCAACGGCATACTACCCAGCTGCTAACGGCCTTGCAGAAGCTTTCAACAAGACTATTGGTAAGCTTCTCAAGAAATTCGTTTCGAAAAGCCAATGTGATTGGGACGACAAATTAGGTGAATGCTTATGGGCCTATCGCACGACAGTTCGAACCCCAACGAAAGCTACACCATTCTCTTTGGTATATGGGTATGAAGCCGTACTTCCATTAGAAATCCAAATTCCATCTCTATGTGTCACCTTGACAATAGAGATGACAAATGAGGAGAAACATCAACTGCGACTCTAAGAACTGGAGGCTTTAGATGATAAACGTCTGCAAGCCCATAACAAATCGAGCTCTATCAAGCTCGAATTACCAGAGCCTTCAACAAGAAAGTTAAGGAGCGAACTTTCAAGAAAGGTAACCTTATCTTAGCTGTCAGAAGACCTATGGTAATGACACATAAGACAAAAGGAAAATTCCAACCCAAATGGGAAGGACCATTTGTAGTGGAGTCGGTCTACTCAAATGGAGCAGATCGCCTCATAACCTCAGACGGTGATATGCTCATGATGCCAATAAGCGGTAAATTCTTGAAGAAATACTAACCTTGATAGCACTCTTCCCCGATCAAGTTAATACTGCGCTTCTGATCAAAACTCCAGATCTAAAAAGAGTTTCTTTCCCTTACTAGATCGAGCACTGCTTGCATCATCATGCTTGATGTAAATATTGAGAAAGAAACAAAATGCGAAACTTTGGTTTTAGCATTAGTTACTCTTCTGATTGACATCCGATGCCTCCGACGGCCAAGGATAGAGAAAAATGTTGGCTTTTAAGCCCAACATAAGTTTTCGACAACTCATAATGCTGAGGGGAATAACATGGCTAGCCCAACTCAAACGGTAGTTGGTAAAGGCACGCCAAATCCGCTGATAGCTGAAGGTTTGTGATTGTAACACAATATTGCATATTTTACCACATAATCCCCATGCATATTACAAATAAATACATGATTTTTACTAATCTTCTCTACATATTTGCAGGTACACACTTAATGAAGAGATAGCCCATTAATCACTTTAATTAGTAATAATTAAAGTGATTAAATCAAGATTAAGATAAGCCCCAAGATTTCAAATCAGATTCTAGAGAGATCCGCGCAACAAACGAAGAAACCAGAAGGTCCACGTGGCCAAACAAACTCGTAACAACCCGCAACAGAAAGCTGTTGCGCAACGGCCGCCGTTTTGCCGCGCGTTGCCGCGCCCTGGCGGCAGATCTGGGGCCGTTGAGCCCCAGATTTTGCGCCAACAGAATGGGTTCTGGATCCTTCACCTGGGGCCTATAAATACTTCATTTATACCTGCGAGCAAAGACTGAACTGCAAGAGGAGGAGATTAGTTTTAGTTGCATGTATTAGGTTTTCTTTGTGTTGTAGTCCTCCTTCCTCTTCTTCCCTAGATTTCATTGCAAGAGAGATATTGTAAGAGAGAGAGAGCTTGTACTATCAAGGAGTGACAACTTGAAGCAATACAAGGATTGATCCATTCTCTTCAATTCTACTCGAGCTTGATTCTATTTTACTCGCTTTCTTTACTTGCTTTCTTTACTTGCTTTGCTTTTACTTCATGCTTTGTTTTTGTTTTGTTACGGCTTGTAGCTAACTCTTTCTCCATGTACTAGCTAACCACTAGCCTTGCCATCTTCACCAACTCATGGTGATCGCTTTACTTCATCTTGCAAGTTGGATGGTCTTCTCTTCTCCGACGAGTTAAACCAACCGTCATCCTAGTGAGAAAGTAATTAGATCAACACGCAAGACGAAACCTACGCCGATGGAGTGACAACATGAGGCACGCCTTCACTATCACAGAGTTCGGTAAGCTTTGGTAAGGTAGCTAGGTAAGCTAGTCATGGTTTGATTCTTTCCAAGCAATTCAACTCTTGATCTCTTTTCAATTCCCTCCATGAACAATTCCACCACTTCTTGCATTTCTTGTTCCGTGTTTTATTCATTCTTTTAAGCATAGAAGACACTTCGTTTACTTTTCTCACCACGATTCGTAACGCTTCCATCGCTAGCTCTCCCTGAGGTTCGACACGGTATAGCTCTACGCTATAACGGAGACAAGAAAGGGATACATCAAATACATTTTTATACTCATAATAAGTATACCTTCTTAGTCTAATCAAAATGGCGCCGTTTCCGGGGAGAGCAACGAATTTTCTTTAAAGTGAGAAACTAAACGAACTTTCTTCTCTGTTGCAGGGTACAGGTTGAAGATACAGAAAATCTTGCATAGCAGTGACATATAAGTGGCTCTGGGCCTCTGCTCTCGAAAGCAGAGACCAGAAGTCCTCTGACTTGCCGCGTTTTTCCGCGCAAACGCGGCAAGAAAGAGATAACTACTCACAATTTTTCTGCAGGGATTGCTTCTCTGCAAAATACAGCTGCTGCTATATTCTAAATCCTGTTTGCTTCACCTGATATCTGCTAATTTAATCAACAGTAAAAAATTGGTTGTTAACGTTAAAAATTGATTAGACATTTGCATTTTTAGGCACGTGTCTTTTCAATTCATTTACTTTTACTGTTGAAGAGTGCTGGAGGCAAGGTACGTTTTGCATTGCATATAGACTAGGAATCATCTCTTGCTTGATTCTCATGCTTTGAGTGAATCCTTGTTATATTTCTTGTACACTTGCACAAATCAATTTTAAGGGCATACCCGTAAATAAGATAAGGTGGGGGATTTCCTTACCCTTTCCTTAGCCCGAAAATCATTTTCCCAAGCACTCACTAACCCAAGCCTAATTTAATAAAAAAATAGATGTTGGCCCCTAGGGACATCCGGACTCATCTAGGAGATTATCTTAAGGGGAAAAGTGTTGGAAATAGACTCTTGCAAAATCAGTGTCTAGGAAAGGGATTGAGGGCCGAAAGCCCGAAGGTTGCTGGTTACTTAATTAAGGAACGTCTCTGACGGAAAACCTCCCACCAACCTTGCCCTTCCCTGGCTGATTAACTTGTGGTCTACGTCTACACTAAACCTCCCGTGGACGATCTAATCAGTTAGGAGTCGTCTAGGTCTAGGTCAACCATTCTTTTGGCTTGGTTTTGATTTTTTTCTTTTCTTTTTGTTTGTTGTTTGATTTTTCTTTTTGTTTGTGATTTTTTTTTTTTGTGTGATATGGCATTCAACAATTCTTTCTATCATAATAATAATCCATATGTCACACATACTTCATATTCGGATAATTTCAACCCGGTGTTTTACAATATGCACCAACCAAATACACCGGGTTGGCCTTATCCGAATCAATATGACCCATACCCCCCATCTAATAACTATGATTTCCATAATAATTTCAACTCTTCACCGAGTAATTGGGGATTCCAGTCCCCCGAGTTTAATTATCAACCTCCTTGTTCACCATATTCACCGAGTCCACAATATCCACAATATTCATTCCCTGAGTCCGCTTCATATACTCCTTTTTCTGAACCACCAATTGAAGAAAAATCTGAGTTACTAAGGAGTTTAGAAGCCAATTTACAGAGAGCTGAGCAGACACTTCCAGAACCATTTGCCTCTCCAATTCCACAGTATTTTCAAGAGTCTTACTCACTTCCACCTTTTCCTAATGAACAACCATTTGCCTTGGAAACGAGTAAAGATCTCTTGTGTGAGTCCACTTTTCCATCACCACACATTTTTGACTCACAATTTCATCACCAATTCCAAGACAACACTTCATCTTTCATCAAAACAATGAAATCATCAATTATGGAAAGATGCTTTGTAACGCCCCGATTCCACGGATACGGGGACGTCACTGCGACGTATATATGTAGGTCAGAAGAAGCCCCCACGTATATATGCTAAGCATAAAAGTACAATAAGGAATCAGAGTACAACACAAAGCGTGGTGTATTCATATGCCAACTTACAAGATACAAGTACAAAGTTATACAAACTATGATAAAGTAATACACTTTACAAGTGTTATTTATCATATCCAAGTCCAAAAAGACAATATACAAACATGTACACAAGATGCTCACGTAATGGATGAAGATTCGTGAGCCAAAAGGAAGAGTCTGGCACGAGGGAACTAGAGTTGGTCAGCCTGCTCACTGAAATAAGCCTGGTCCTCTGTGGATGGCTCCACTTCGTTCCAAGTCTCAGAATCTGAATATGCAAATCCAAGGAATCAAGACATATAATAGTAAACAACTGTAGCCAAGTGGCTAAGGGACAGGAATAAAGAAGATGGAACAGTAATAAATAGCATCGACTAACAAGTGATGAAAACATAATAAGGTAAAGCCATAATGCAATGAATGTACAAATTAAGTCTATAATTATTATTACTTGTCTTACTGTGATATCTAGCTATGTGACCCAGCGTCCCAGAACACATAGATCCATATCCTAGTAAAGCAAGTTTGTTATTGGAAACAGCGGTTGTATCGACGAACTATGTTTACAGTGGGTCCCGTACATGCCCGGGACCACGGTCCAGGGTGTTCCGTTGCTTGATGACGGAACCAGCCGCAAGGCCTAACAGGAGGGTCTTATGTATGCCCTTAGTCATGACAGTATTCAGGAATAGGGAGCAAGCACTCCCCTCGGTCCCCTGGAGGCCCTCAGGTCAGACCGGAATATAATTGTACAATTAACCTAATACCACTGTAAACACGAACACATACCGATATCCGCATATTTCCCCCGTCCCATGTGTAAGTTGGTCAATTTTATAAAATAGTCGAGTGTATCATGCTTGGTGTTTAAGTGATAGCATGAAGAGATGGAGATATTTCATATTTAACAAGTCCTAAAATGAGAATATATGATAATGAGTCAAGAAGTAACAAGTCATGAGGTCCATCAAGTAACATGTCATGTAGTACAAATCATAGAGCATGAACAAGAATAGTATATCATATGTGAAGCAAGGGTAAAATCCAATTCATAAAAGAAACAACAATTTTTGCCTAAAAACAGGTTAACGGTCGACTGCCGGTCGACCGGACAAAATGCGTGAGCTCCAGGTTTGGTCGGTCGACTTCCGGTCGACTGCCGGTCGACCGGAGATATAACTACCGGTCGCCTGTCGGTCGACTGCCGGTCGACCGATACAGGGCCGTGAGCTCCAGGTTTTCTACCGGTCGACTGGTTGGTGAACCGGTCGACCGCCTACTCAAAACTGTGCACGTTTGTGCACATCGGTCGACTGCCCCCCTTGGGCCGGTCGACCGAAGTTCTGAAAAATGCTGCTGTTAGGTCAAAAATCAGATTTTTGTGGTGGTTATTTTTGATAGCTAAAAATATGATTTTGATGACTTAAGGGGACATGATTTGTCAACACAAGTATACAAGGAACTTTACGAGTCTTGGTGAGTAAAAATACTCACTTCGAACGGTCGATTTGAACTTTTACGAGTTCCGAAGAGTTCGAGGTTGACGAAAAGCGCCGAAGTGATCCTCGACGATCTTGCGGACGATCCCAATCCAACGAAGTGGTAGTTGCTTGAGATGGAGATGAAGACTTGGGTGTTGTTTGGGAGTTAGGGTTTGAGTTGGAGATGGAGAAGGATTTTGTGAAGGTGAGAATTTTGTTGAAGTGAAGAAAAGAGAAAGGAATTGTAAAGGAAAGGATTTATATAGGTTTTGATTTTTGTAAAGGAGATGTAATTATGTAGAAGGGAGGGGTTTAATTGCAAAATAGGAGATGGGATGGGTGTCACTCTTCTTGGCCACTTGGCCGGCCATGGGGAAGAGAGAGAGAGAGGTGCATTAATGGGGATATTTTGGAGGAAAAGATATTTTGGAAGAGATATTTTGAGAATTTGTTGGAAGGAAAAGAAGGAAAGGAAAAAGAAAAAGGAAAAAAGGAGAAGAAATTATAAAAAGAGAAGATATTTCTCTAACTTGAAAAATTAAAATATTGAAAACACGGATTCCCGGGTTAAAGTCGAGTATGCGGGAAAACATTTCGGAAAATACCGAAATCGTCCGAAATTCAAGTATCTCGGAACGACTCGTAATTTTTTACCAAAAATCAATAATAATATATGAAGACCTATAGTGAAATCCATTTGAAGAAATACTTTATAGTTTTTAAGTTAAAAATCCCGGAATCAGTTACCTACCGACTCCGAAAGAATTTTCATAAATTCATAAAACTCTCAGAAAAAGGATTTAGATGAGAAGTATGATTCTAAGAAATAATGCCTAAAGGACTTTCTAGAAATTCCTAACTGTTTGTGAAATAAAAATACTGGAATCAGTCTTCTGCCGACTCCGGTGGGATATCCATAAATTCGTAAAATCTTCAGAAAAAGTATTTAAGTAAGGAATATCATTCTAAGCAGAAATGTCTAAAGAATCTTTTAGAATTTCTAAACAGTTTGTAAGATAAAAATTCGGGAATCGATCAGCGGCACTGGTCGACACCGGTTTGAAGAAATTCATTTAAATTCTAGAAAATTCCAGAAATTCTCATAAAATCTAATATTTTAGAAAATGATATTTGAAATTAAAATCGGTCAAATACGGGAAGTAAATCGAAAAATACGATCGAAAAGCTGAATACGCAACTAAGTACGTATTCCGGAAACGGGGTATTACAATCCACCCACCTTACAAAAATTTCGTCCTCGAAATTTCGTAAAGTGAAAGGTAACAGGAAAGGTAACAGATATAGAGAAGGATAAGATGGAAAATAACAGTTGAGAAGAATAGAAGGAAAGAGTCTTACCAATCAAGATGCGAAGAGTTGAGGATAACGCTCTCGGATAACATCCTCTCGTTCCCAAGTGGCCTCTCCTGGCGCGTGCCGGTTCCAAGACACCAACACTAAAGGTATAGCCTTGTTCTTCAGTGTCTTCACACTCTTATCCAAAATGGTCATCGGCTGCTCCTGATATGATAAGTCCGGCTGTAGTTCCAGCTCGGAGTGATCCAGAACATGACTATCATCCCTTACATATTTCCTCAACTGAGATACGTGGAAAACATTGTGCACACCGTCCAAAGATGGAGGTAAGGCCAATCTGTAAGACACATCTCCCACTCGCTCCAAAATCTCGAATGGGCCGATATATCTCGGGCTCAACTTTCCACGAATACCAAACCGGATTACTCCCTTGGTAGGTGATATCCTCAAGAATACATGATCTCCAATCTGGAATTCCAATGGCCTCCTCCGTGTGTCTGCCCAACTCTTCTGTCTGCTCTGAGCTGCCCTGAGATGATCTCTGATAATCCTGACTTTCTCTGTTGTCTGCATTAGGATCTCAGGTCCCAAAAGACTCCTCTCACCGACTTCATCCCAACAAATCGGTGACCTACATTTCCTCCCATACAATGCCTCAAAGGGTGCCATCTTAATACTGGCTTGATAGCTGTTGTTGTAAGAAAACTCAGCTAGATGAAGATGGTCTTCCCATGATCCCTTGAACTCTATCATGCAGGCTCTAAGCATATCTTCAAGGATCTGGATAGTCCTCTCAGATTGTCCGTCTGTCTGAGGATGATATGATGTACTGAACTTCAGACGAGTTCCCAGACCCTCTTGGAGACTCTCCCAGAAATGAGATCTGAATCTGGTGTCTCTATCTGAAACAATACTGACTGGAACTCCATGTAGACGAACTATCTCTTTCATATACTTGTCTGCCAGAACCTCTGTTGTCTGACCAACCGGAATGGTATGAAGTGAGCTGACTTGGTGAGACGATCAATGATAACCCACACAGCATTATTACCTTTGGGGCTGCGAGGTAATGCTGTGACAAAATCCATAGTGATGTGTTCCCACTTCCATTCGGGTATCGGTAAAGGATGTAGAAGTCCAGCTGACCTCTGGTGCTCTATCTTTATCTGCTGGCACACCAAGCACTTGGCAACAAACTGGGCTATCTCCCTCTTCATGGCATTCCACCAAAAGTGTTTCTTCAAATCCTGATACATCTTGGTTCCCCCGGGTGTATGGAATAAGCTGAACTGTGTGCTTCCTCCAAAATCTTCTGTCTGACTTCTCCTTGGGGAACACAAAGCCTGCTTCCAAAATACAAAGCACCATCTGGATGGATACAGATATCAGTCCTCAATCCAGCCTCCACCTGAGCTCGAAATATCTGTAATCTGGGGTCCTCCTTCTGAGCTTCCTTGATCTCATCAATCAATGATGACTGGATCTGTAAAGCCATGAGCTGCCCTGCCTTCTCAGTTCCTTGCACCAACATCAAATCCAATCTGATGAAATCTCGAATCAACTCCTTCTGCTGAGTGATTTGGACTAGCACCCTGTTCTCTGGCATCCTGCTCAGTGCATCTGGAACTGTATTGACCTTGCCTGGATGATATTGCAAGTCAATATCATAGTCTGCCATAAGCTCCAACCACCGCCTCTGCCTCATGTTCAACTCTTTCTGTGAAAAGATATACTTGAGGCTCTTGTGATCTGTGTATATCAGCACTTTATCTCCCAAAAGGTAGTGCCTCCAAATCTTCAAGGCAAAAATCACAGCTGCCAACTCCAAGTCATGAGTTGGGTAATTCCTCTCATGAGGCTTCAGTTGCCTAGATGCATATGCGATAACATGATCATGTTGCATAAGTACACATCCCAGGCCTTTTCCCGATGCATCACTGAATATGACCATCCCTCCTCTCCCTGAGGGAGTCCTCAAGATTGGAGCTGAAATGAGCCTATGCTTCAATTGCTCAAATGCTGCGGTACACTCCTCTGTCCATATGTACCTTACTCCTTTCCGGGTGAGCTGGGTCAACGGAGCTGCAATCCTAGAGAAATCCTGGACAAAGCGTCTGTAATATCCGGCTAGTCCAAGAAAACTCTTAATCTCAGTCACCTTCCTCGGAACTGGCCAATCTTTTACTGCCTGGACTTTGCTGGGATCAACTGAAATTCCTTCTGCTGAAACCATATGTCCAAGGAAAGCTATGCTGTCCAACCAGAAATCACACTTGCTCCTCTTGGCATGAAGCTGCTCCTGCTGTAGAGTCTGCAACACAATCCTCAAGTGTTCTGCATGCTCCCTGTTGTTCTTTGAATAGATCAGGATGTCATCTATGAAAACAACAACAAACTGATCCAGATAGGGCGAGAACACTCGGTTCATCAAGTCCATGAAAACTGCAGGGGCATTAGTGACTCCGACAGGGGCATTAGTGACTCCGAAAGGCATCACTAGAAACTCATAGTGGCCATAACGGGTCCTGAATGCAGTCTTCAGAATATCCTCCTTCTTCACCCTTAGCTGATGGTAACCCGACTGTAAATCCAATTTAGAGAATACACGGGCTCCATGAAGCTGATCAAACAGATCATCAATCCTGGGTAAGGGATACTTGTTCTTGATGGTAACTTTGTTCAACTCCCTATAGTCAATACAAAGTCTCTTACCACCATCCTTCTTGTTTGCCAATAGCACTGGAGCTCCCCATGGTGATGTACTTGGCCGAATCAATCCCTTATCTGAATACTCCTGCAGCTGCTTCTTCAGAATTTCTAACTCCGTCGGTGCCATCCTGTACGGAGCCTTGGATATAGGAGCTGCTCCTGGAACTGTGTCAATGGAGAACTCAATCATCCTCTCCCGTGGCAGTCCTGAAATCTCAGCAAACACTTCTGGGAATTCATCCCACACCGGTACCTTCTGCTTCTGAACCTCCGAAGTAGTCATCTGAGTCTTTCCCTTGGTAGACTTCACTTCTCCACTAAATTGGAACTCCGGTTGATGAGGGATTCTGAAATTAATCTTCTTCTCCCTACAATCAATAACTGCATAGTACTGACTGAGCCAGGTCATGCCTAAGATTACGTCGTACCCTTTGGTGTCTAGTACGAGCATATCTATGGCCAAAGTCTTATCACAAAGTTCTACTGGACAATCAGTACAAGCCTGAGAAGATATAACTACCCCATTCCCTGTACTTATCTCCCATTTGTGGTCTAATGATCTAACAGGTATAGAATGTAAAGCCACAAATTTATCTGAGATATAACAGTGGGATGCACCTGAATCGAAGAGAGCGAGAACAGGTAGTGAATGTACTCTGATGTTACCTGTAATCACCTCCTCAGAAGCCTCAGCCTCTGCTTCTGTCAGGTTGTAAGCCTGACCTCTACCACGCCCTGCTGCAGTCCTGGCTCCTCTCTGCACTGGACGAACAATCTGCTGTGGAGGAAGGGGGAAAGCTCTCCTCATCACTGGTCCCTGGTTCCTCTGCCCAAGTGGCCCTGGCAGCACTCTCTGTCCACTGGGTCCTGGAAGTGCTGGCATAGTCTGATTGGCAATCCCCATCCTCCTGTGTGGACAAGCCTCGACAGAATGATCTCGGGAACCACACACCAAGCACAACCCATTTGCTCTACGGCAGTTCTGCTGAGTGTGACCTGGTTTCTGACAATAATTGCAGATAGGACCTGATTGAGCCATCTGATAAGGAGCTGGTCTGAATTGTGGTCTTGCCAGAACCTTTGCTGCTCTGTATGGTCCTCCTCTTCCCATTGGGACAAACGGCCTCTTCATGGCCTGATTCCTCATCTGGTCTCCTTGCTTCTTCTCAAACCCACGCTCCACCTCTCGAGCGATGGTGAGAACTTCTGCATAGGTCTTCAGATGATGGGGCATTAGGAACATCTGAATGTCCATCTGTAGGCCCTGCTTAAACCTGCTTGCTCGCTTCTCCTCATCCGTCACCATGTACGGAGCAAAGCGGCTGAGTCTAAGGAATTCCGCGGCATACTCATCCACGGACTTGTTCCACTGCTGGAGTCTGATGAATTGCTCCTCCATATCTTTCTGCGCCGTAGCAGGGAAGAATCGGCTGTAGAAACTCTTGGAGAACGTGTCCCAAGTGACAGGCTTCTCCAAGCGGGCCTCCTCGGCTAACCACCAAGTTCGAGCTATGTCTTTCAGCTGAATCTTAGCAACCTCTACTTGGTTCTCCTTCGGGACACGGGCTGCATTCAGCAAATCAGTGGTGTCCGTCAGCCATTGCTCAGCATCCAATGGCTTCTCTCCTCCTGTGAAAATTGCTGGTTGCAGCCGTCGGAAATCTAAAATGTTTCCCGGTCTCTGCTCCTTCGGGGCTGCTAACTCCTGCCTGAGGAGTTCAGTCTGCTGCTGCTGGTTCTCCATCATGGCCTGAATAGCTCTCAGGACATCGGCATTCTCTCCTCCTACAGGTCCATTCGGTACTTGCCCGATATTGTTACGACCCGATCGTCTCTCCATACCGAATTGGAATAGGATAAACTGGAATTGGAAACAAATGGATGGAAGGAGTTTAGAACACAAGGAAATGAATCAAGGACGGAATCAAGAAGGACTTGATAACTCTGTACATTGTAGTTGGCATTCGCAAATTACTAGAATTTGCCACTTGATTGTACTTTTAGGTGTGAGAGCCTAAGCTCTGATACCAACCTGTAACGCCCCGATTCCACGGATACGGGGATGTCACTGCGACGTATATATGTAGGTCAGAAGAAGCCCCCACGTATATACGCTAAGCATAAAAGTACAATAAGGAATCAGAGTACAACACAAAGCGTGGTGTATTCATATGCCAACTTACAAGATACAAGTACAAAGTTATACAAACTATGATAAAGTAATACACTTTACAAGTGTTATTTATCATATCCAAGTCCAAAAAGACAATATACAAACATGTACACAAGTTGCTCACGTAATGGATGAAGATTCGTGAGCCAAAAGGAAGAGTCTGGCACGAGGGAACTAGAGTTGGTCAGCCTGCTCACTGAAATAAGCCTGGTCCTCTGTGGATGGCTCCACTTCGTTCCAAGCCTCAGAATCTGAATATGCAAATCCAAGGAATCAAGACATATAATAGTAAACAACTGTAGCCAAGTGGCTAAGGGACAGGAATAAAGAAGATGGAACAGTAATAAATAGCATCGACTAACAAGTGATGAAAACATAATAAGGTAAAGCCATAATGCAATGAATGTACAAATTAAGTCTATAATTATTATACTTGTCTTACTGTGATATCTAGCTATGTGACCCAGCGTCCCAGAACACATAGATCCATATCCTAGTAAAGCAAGTTTGTTATTGGAAACTGCGGTTGTATCGACGAACTATGTTTACAGTGGGTCCCATACATGCCCGGGACCACGGTCCAGGGTGTTCCGTTGCTTGATGACGGAACCAGCCGCAAGGCCTAAGAGGAGGGTCTTATGTATGCCCTTAGTCATGACAGTATTCAGGAATAGGGAGCAAGCACTCCCCTCGGTCCCCTGGAGGCCCTCAGGTCAGACCGGAATATAATTGTACAATTAACCTAATACCACTGTAAACACGAACACATACCGATATCCGCATATTTCCCCGTCCCATGTGTAAGTTGGTCCATTTTATAAAATAGTCGAGTGTATCATGCTTGGTGTTTAAGTGATAGCATGAAGAGATGGAGATATTTCATATTTAACAAGTCCTAAAATGAGAATATATGATAACGAGTCAAGAAGTAACAAGTCATGAGGTCCATCAAGTAACATGTCATGTAGTACAAATCATAGAGCATGAACAAGAATAGTATATCATATGTGAAGCAAGGGTAAAATCCAATTCATAAAAGAAACAACAATTTTTGCCTAAAAACAGGTTAACGGTCGACTGCCGGTCGACTGCCGGTCGACCGGACAAAATGCGTGAGCTCCAGGTTTGGTCGGTCGACTTCCGGTCGACTGCCGGTCGACCGGAGATATAACTACCGGTCGCCTGTCGGTCGACTGCCGGTCGACCGATACAGGGCCGTGAGCTCCAGGTTTTCTACCGGTCGATTGGTTGGTGAACCGGTCGACCGCCTACTCAAAACTGTGCACGTTTGTGCACATCGGTCGACTGCCCCCTTGAGCCGGTCGACCGAAGTTCTGAAAAATGCTGCTGTTAGGTCAAAAATCAGATTTTTGTGGTGGTTATTTTTGATAGCTAAAAATATGATTTTGATGACTTAAGGGGACATGATTTGTCAACACAAGTATACAAGGAACTTTACGAGTCTTGGTGAGTAAAAATACTCACTTCGAACGGTCGATTTGAACTTTTACGAGTTCCGAAGAGTTCGAGGTTGACGAAAAGCGCCGAAGTGATCCTCGACGATCTTGCGGACGATCCCAATCCAACGAAGTGGTAGTTGCTTGAGATGGAGATGAAGACTTGGGTGTTGTTTGGGAGTTAGGGTTTGAGTTGGAGATGGAGAAGGATTTTGTGAAGGTGAGAATTTTGTTGAAGTGAAGAAAGAGAAAGGAATTGTAAAGGAAAGGATTTATATAGGTTTTGATTTTTGTAAAGGAGATGTAATTATGTAGAAGGGAGGGGTTTAATTGCAAAATAGGAGATGGGATGGGTGTCACTCTTCTTGGCCACTTGGCGGCCATGGGGAAGAGAGAGAGAGAGGTGCATTAATGGGGATATTTTGGAGGAAAAGATATTTGGAAGAGATATTTTGAGAATTTGTTGGAAGGAAAAGAAGGAAAGGAAAAAGAAAAAGGAAAAAGGAGAAGAAATTATAAAAAGAGAAGATATTTTCTCTAACTTGAAAAATTAAAATATTGAAAACACGGATTCCCGGGTTAAAGTCGAGTATGCGGGAAAACATTTCGGAAAATACCGAAATCGTCCGAAATTCAAGTATCTCGGAACGACTCGTAATTTTTACCAAAAATCAATAATAATATATGAAGACCTATAGTGAAATCCATTTGAAGAAATACTTTATAGTTTTTAAGTTAAAAATCCCGGAATCAGTTACCTACCGACTCCGAAAGAATTTCATAAATTCATAAAACTCTCAGAAAAAGGATTTAGATGAGAAGTATGATTCTAAGAAATAATGCCTAAAGGACTTTCTAGAAATTCCTAACTGTTTGTGAAATAAAAATACTGGAATCAGTCTTCTGCCGACTCCGGTGGGATATCCATAAATTCGTAAAATCTTCAGAAAAAGTATTTAAGTAAGGAATATCATTCTAAGCAGAAATGTCTAAAGAATCTTCTAGAATTTCTAAACAGTTTGTAAGATAAAAATTCGGGAATCGATCAGCGGCACTGGTCGACACCGGTTTGAAGAAATTCATTTAAATTCTAGAAAATTCCAGAAATTCTCATAAAATCTAATATTTTAGAAAATGATATTTGAAATTAAAATCGGTCAAATACGGGAAGTAAATCGAAAAATACGATCGAAAAGCTGAATACGCAACTAAGTACGTATTCCGGAAACGGGGTATTACAATCCACCCACCTTACAAAAATTTCGTCCTCGAAATTTCGTAAAGTGAAAGGTAACAGGAAAGGTAACAGATATAGAGAAGGATAAGATGGAAAATAACAGTTGAGAAGAATAGAAGGAAAGAGTCTTACCAATCAAGATGCGAAGAGTTGAGGATAACGCTCTCGGATAACATCCTCTCGTTCCCAAGTGGCCTCTCCTGGCGCGTGCCGGTTCCAAGACACCAACACTAAAGGTATAGCCTTGTTCTTCAGTGTCTTCACACTCTTATCCAAAATGGTCATCGGCTGCTCCTGATATGATAAGTCCGGCTGTAGTTCCAGCTCGGAGTGATCCAGAACATGACCATCATCCCTTACATATTTCCTCAACTGAGATACGTGGAAAACATTGTGCACACCGTCCAAAGATGGAGGTAAGGCCAATCTGTAAGACACATCTCCCACTCGCTCCAAAATCTCGAATGGGCCGATATATCTCGGGCTCAACTTTCCACGAATACCAAACCGGATTACTCCCTTGGTAGGTGATATCCTCAAGAATACATGATCTCCAATCTGGAATTCCAATGGCCTCCTCCGTGTGTCTGCCCAACTCTTCTGTCTGCTCTGAGCTGCCCTGAGATGATCTCTGATAATCCTGACTTTCTCTGTTGTCTGCATTAGGATCTCAGGTCCCAAAAGACTCCTCTCACCGACTTCATCCCAACAAATCGGTGACCTACATTTCCTCCCATACAATGCCTCAAAGGGTGCCATCTTAATACTGGCTTGATAGCTGTTGTTGTAAGAAAACTCAGCTAGATGAAGATGGTCTTCCCATAATCCCTTGAACTCTATCATGCAGGCTCTAAGCATATCTTCAAGGATCTGGATAGTCCTCTCAGATTGTCCGTCTGTCTGAGGATGATATGATGTACTGAACTTCAGACGAGTTCCCAGACCCTCTTGGAGACTCTCCCAGAAATGAGATCTGAATCTGGTGTCTCTATCTGAAACAATACTGACTGGAACTCCATGTAGACGAACTATCTCTTTCATATACTTGTCTGCCAGAACCTCTGTTGTCTGACCTACCCGGAATGGTATGAAGTGAGCTGACTTGGTGAGACGATCAATGATAACCCACACAGCATTATTACCTTTGGGGCTGCGAGGTAATGCTGTGACAAAATCCATAGTGATGTGTTCCCACTTCCATTCGGGTATCGGTAAAGGATGTAGAAGTCCAGCTGACCTCTGGTGCTCTATCTTTATCTGCTGGCACACCAAGCACTTGGCAACAAACTGGGCTATCTCCCTCTTCATGGCATTCCACCAAAAGTGTTTCTTCAAATCCTGATACATCTTGGTTCCCCCCGGGTGTATGGAATAAGCTGAACTGTGTGCTTCCTCCAAAATCTTCTGTCTGACTTCTCCTTGGGGAACACAAAGCCTGCTTCCAAAATACAAAGCACCATCTGGATGGATACAGATATCAGTCCTCAATCCAGCCTCCACCTGAGCTTGAAATATCTGTAATCTGGGGTCCTCCTTCTGAGCTTCCTTGATCTCATCAATCAATGATGACTGGATCTGTAAAGCCATGAGCTGCCCTGCCTTCTCAGTTCCTTGCACCAACATCAAATCCAATCTGATGAAATCTCGAATCAACTCCTTCTGCTGAGTGATTTGGACTAGCACCCTGTTCTCTGGCATCCTGCTCAGTGCATCTGGAACTGTATTGACCTTGCCTGGATGATATTGCAAGTCAATATCATAGTCTGCCATAAGCTCCAACCACCGCCTCTGCCTCATGTTCAACTCTTTCTGTGAAAAGATATACTTGAGGCTCTTGTGATCTGTGTATATCAGCACTTTATCTCCCAAAAGGTAGTGCCTCCAAATCTTCAAGGCAAAAATCACAGCTGCCAACTCCAAGTCATGAGTTGGGTAATTCCTCTCATGAGGCTTCAGTTGCCTAGATGCATATGCGATAACATGATCATGTTGCATAAGTACACATCCCAGGCCTTTCCCGATGCATCACTGAATATGACCATCCCTCCTCTCCCTGAGGGAGTCCTCAAGATTGGAGCTGAAATGAGCCTATGCTTCAATTGCTCAAATGCTGCGGTACACTCCTCTGTCCATATGTACCTTACTCCTTTCCGGGTGAGCTGGGTCAACGGAGCTGCAATCCTAGAGAAATCCTGGACAAAGCGTCTGTAATATCCGGCTAGTCCAAGAAAACTCTTAATCTCAGTCACCTTCCTCGGAACTGGCCAATCTTTTACTGCCTGGACTTTGCTGGGATCAACTGAAATTCCTTCTGCTGAAACCATATGTCCAAGGAAAGCTATGCTGTCCAACCAGAAATCACACTTGCTCCTCTTGGCATGAAGCTGCTCCTGCTGTAGAGTCTGCAACACAATCCTCAAGTGTTCTGCATGCTCCCTGTTGTTCTTTGAATATATCAGGATGTCATCTATGAAAACAACAACAAACTGATCCAGATAGGGCGAGAACACTCGGTTCATCAAGTCCATGAAAACTGCAGGGGCATTAGTGACTCCGAAAGGCATCACTAGAAACTCATAGTGGCCATAACGGGTCCTGAATGCAGTCTTCAGAATATCCTCCTTCTTCACCCTTAGCTGATGGTAACCCGACTGTAAATCCAATTTAGAGAATACACGGGCTCCATGAAGCTGATCAAACAGATCATCAATCCTGGGTAAGGGATACTTGTTCTTGATGGTAACTTTGTTCAACTCCCTATAGTCAATACAAAGTCTCTTACCACCATCCTTCTTGTTTGCCAATAGCACTGGAGCTCCCCATGGTGATGTACTTGGCCGAATCAATCCCTTATCTGAATACTCCTGCAGCTGCTTCTTCAGAATTTCTAACTCCGTCGGTGCCATCCTGTACGGAGCCTTGGATATAGGAGCTGCTCCTGGAACTGTGTCAATGGAGAACTCAATCATCCTCTCCGGTGGCAGTCCTGAAATCTCAGCAAACACTTCTGGGAATTCATCCCACACCGGTACCTTCTGCTTCTGAACCTCCGAAGTAGTCATCTGAGTCTTTCCCTTGGTAGACTTCACTTCTCCACTAAATTGGAACTCCGGTTAATGAGGGATTCTGAAATTAATCTTCTTCTCCCTACAATCAATAACTGCATAGTACTGACTGAGCCAGGTCATGCCTAAGATTACGTCGTACCCTTTGGTGTCTAGTACGAGCATATCTATGGCCAAAGTCTTATCACAAAGTTCTACTGGACAATCAGTACAAGCCTGAGAAGATATAACTACCCCATTCCCTGTACTTATCTCCCATTTGTGGTCTAATGATCTAACAGGTATAGAATGTAAAGCCACAAATTTATCTGAGATATAACAGTGGGATGCACCTGAATCGAAGAGAGCGAGAACAGGTAGTGAATGTACTCTGATGTTACCTATAATCACCTCCTCAGAAGCCTCAGCCTCTGCTTCTGTCAGGTTGTAAGCCTGACCTCTACCACGCCCTGCTGCAGTCCTGGCTCCTCTCTGCACTGGACGAACAATCTGCTGTGGAGGAAGGGGGAGAGCTCTCCTCATCACTGGTCCCTGGTTCCTCTGCCCAAGTGGCCTGGCAGCACTCTCTGTCCACTGGGTCCTGGAAGTGCTGGCATAGTCTGATTGGCAATCCCCATCCTCCTGTGTGGACAAGCCTCGACAGAATGATCTCGGGAACCACACACCAAGCACAACCCATTTGCTCTACGGCAGTTCTGCTGAGTGTGACCTGGTTTCTGACAATAATTGCAGATAGGACCTGATTGAGCCATCTGATAAGGAGCTGGTCTGAATGGTGGTCTTGCCAGAACCTTTGCTGCTCTGTATGGTCCTCCTCTTCCCATTGGGACAAACGGCCTCTTCATGGCCTGATTCCTCATCTGGTCTCCTTGCTTCTTCTCAAACCCACGCTCCACCTCTCGAGCGATGGTGAGAACTTCTGCATAGGTCTTCAGATGATGGGGCATTAGGAACATCTGAATGTCCATCTGTAGGCCCTGCTGAAACCTGCTTGCTCGCTTCTCCTCATCCGTCACCATGTACGGAGCAAAGCGGCTGAGTCTAAGGAATTCCGCGGCATACTCATCCACGGACTTGTTCCACTGCTGGAGTCTGATGAATTGCTCCTCCATATCTTTCTGCGCCGTAGCAGGGAAGAATCGGCTGTAGAAACTCTTGGAGAACGTGTCCCAAGTGACAGGCTTCTCCAAGCGGGCCTCCTCGGCTAACCACCAAGTTCGAGCTATGTCTTTCAGCTGAATCTTAGCAACCTCTACTTGGTTCTCCTTCGGGACACGGGCTGCATTCAGCAAATCAGTGGTGTCCGTCAGCCATTGCTCAGCATCCAATGGCTTCTCTCCTCCTGTGAAAATTGCTGGTTGCAGCCGTCGGAAATCTGAAATGTTTCCCGGTCTCTGCTCCTTCGGGGCTGCTAACTCCTGCCTGAGGAGTTCAGTCTGCTGCTGCTGGTTCTCCATCATGGCCTGAATAACTCTCAGGACATCGGCATTCTCTCCTCCTACAGGTCCATTCGGTACTTGCCCGATATTGTTACGACCCGATCGTCTCTCCATACCGAATTGGAATAGGATAACTGGAATTGGAAACAAATGGATGGAAGGAGTTTAGAACACAAGGAAATGAATCAAGGACGGAATCAAGAAGGACTTGATAACTCTGTACATTGTAGTTGGCATTCGTAAATTACTAGAATTTGCCACTTGATTGTACTTTTAGGTGTGAGAGCCTAAGCTCTGATACCAACCTGTAACGCCCCGATTCCACGGATACGGGGACGTCACTGCGACGTATATATGTAGGTTAGAAGAAGCCCCCACGTATATACGCTAAGCATAAAAGTACAATAAGGAATCAGAGTACAACACAAAGCGTGGTGTATTCATATGCAACTTACAAGATACAAGTACAAAGTTATACAAACTATGATAAAGTAATACACTTTACAAGTGTTATTTATCATATCCAAGTCCAAAAAGACAATATACAAACATGTACACAAGATGCTCACGTAATGGATGAAGATTCGTGAGCCAAAAGGAAGAGTCTGGCACGAGGGAACTAGAGTTGGTCAGCCTGCTCACTGAAATAAGCCTGGTCCTCTGTGGATGGCTCCACTTCGTTCCAAGCCTCAGAATCTGAATATGCAAATCCAAGGAATCAAGACATATAATAGTAAACAACTGTAGCCAAGTGGCTAAGGGACAGGAATAAAGAAGATGGAACAGTAATAAATAGCATCGACTAACAAGTGATGAAAACATAATAAGGTAAAGCCATAATGCAATGAATGTACAAATTAAGTCTATAATTATTATTACTTGTCTTACTGTGATATCTAGCTATGTGACCCAGCGTCCCAGAACACATAGATCCATATCCTAGTAAAGCAAGTTTGTTATTGGAAACAGCGGTTGTATCGACGAACTATGTTTACAGTGGGTCCCGTACATGCCCGGGACCACGGTCCAGGGTGTTCCGTTGCTTGATGACAGAACCAGCCGCAAGGCCTAACAGGAGGGTCTTATGTATGCCCTTAGTCATGACAGTATTCAGGAATAGGGAGCAAGCACTCCCCTCGGTCCCCTGGAGGCCCTCAGGTCAGACCGGAATATAATTGTACAATTAACCTAATACCACTGTAAACACGAACACATACCGATATCCGCATATTTCCCCCGTCCCATGTGTAAGTTGGTCCATTTTATAAAATAGTCGAGTGTATCATGCTTGGTGTTTAAGTGATAGCATGAAGAGATGGAGATATTTCATATTTAACAAGTCCTAAAATGAGAATATATGATAACGAGTCAAGAAGTAACAAGTCATGAGGTCCATCAAGTAACATATCATGTAGTACAAATCATAGAGCATGAACAAGAATAGTATATCATATGTGAAGCAAGGGTAAAATCCAATTCATAAAAGAAACAACAATTTTTGCCTAAAAACAGGTTAACGGTCGACTGCCGGTCGACTGCCGGTCGACCGGACAAAATGCGTGAGCTCCAGGTTTGGTCGGTCGACTTCCGGTCGACTGCCGGTCGACCGGAGATATAACTACCGGTCGCCTGTCGGTCGACTGCCGGTCGACCGATACAGGGCCGTGAGCTCCAGGTTTCTACCGGTCGACTGGTTGGTGAACCGGTCGACCGCCTACTCAAAACTGTGCACGTTTGTGTACATCGGTCGACTGCCCCCCTTGGGCCGGTCGACCGAAGTTCTGAAAAATGCTGCTGTTAGGTCAAAAATCAGATTTTTGTGGTGGTTATTTTTGATAGCTAAAAATATGATTTTGATGACTTAAGGGGACATGATTTGTCAACACAAGTATACAAGGAACTTTACGAGTCTTGGTGAGTAAAAATACTCACTTCGAACGGTCGATTTGAACTTTTACGAGTTCCGAAGAGTTCGAGGTTGACGAAAAGCGCCGAAGTGATCCTCGACGATCTTGCGGACGATCCCAATCCAACGAAGTGGTAGTTGCTTGAGATGGAGATGAAGACTTGGGTGTTGTTTGGAAGTTAGGGTTTGAGTTGGAGATGGAGAAGGATTTTGTGAAGGTGAGAATTTGTTGAAGTGAAGAAAAGAGAAAGGAATTGTAAAGGAAAGGATTTATATAGGTTTTGATTTTTGTAAAGGAGATGTAATTATGTAGAAGGGAGGGTTTAATTGCAAAATAGGAGATGGGATGGGTGTCACTCTTCTTGGCCACTTGGCCGGCCATGGGGAAGAGAGAGAGAGAGGTGCATTAATGGGGATATTTGGAGGAAAAGATATTTTGGAAGAGATATTTTGAGAATTTGTTGGAAGGAAAAGAAGGAAAGGAAAAAGAAAAAGGAAAAAGGAGAAGAAATTATAAAAAGAGAAGATATTTTCTCTAACTTGAAAAATTAAAATATTGAAAACACGGATTCCCGGGTTAAAGTCGAGTATGCGGGAAAACATTTCGGAAAATACCGAAATCGTCCGAAATTCAAGTATCTCGGAACGACTCGTAATTTTTTTACCAAAAATCAATAATAATATATGAAGACCTATAGTGAAATCCATTTGAAGAAATACTTTATAGTTTTTAAGTTAAAAATCCCGGAATCAGTTACCTACCGACTCCGAAAGAATTTTCATAAATTCATAAAACTCTCAGAAAAAGGATTTAGATGAGAAGTATGATTCTAAGAAATAATGCCTAAAGGACTTTCTAGAAATTCCTAACTGTTTGTGAAATAAAAATACTGGAATCAGTCTTCTGCCGACTCCGGTGGGATATCCATAAATTCGTAAAATCTTCAGAAAAAGTATTTAAGTAAGGAATATCATTCTAAGCAGAAATGTCTAAAGAATCTTCTAGAATTTCTAAACAGTTTGTAAGATAAAAATTCGGGAATCGATCAGCGGCACTGGTCGACACCGGTTTGAAGAAATTCATTTAAATTCTAGAAAATTCCAGAAATTCTCATAAAATCTAATATTTTAGAAAATGATATTTGAAATTAAAATCGGTCAAATACGGGAAGTAAATCGAAAAATACGATCGAAAAGCTGAATACGCAACTAAGTACGTATTCCGGAAACGGGGTATTACATGCTTGAAGACATGACTCATGCTCAAAATGCTAGAAATCGTGACTTAGATTTGATGATCCAAACTCTTCATTCTCATCCTATTTCTAATGTCACTAGCCACTCTGTTAAAACCAAAGAGTCATGTAGTCTTGGAAATCTAGATTCAATTTCAGCACAATCACCTGAACTTGTCAAAATTCAGATCCCATAGACATTTTGGCAAGTTTTTCATTTCCTAAAATTGAACTTGTCCAAACGTCAAATCCAATTGACATTTTGGCAAGTTTTTCATCTCCTAAACCTAAACTTGTCCAAACTTCAAATCCCATTGACATTTTGGCAAGTTTTTCATTTCCTAAAATTGAACTTGTCCAAACTTCAAATCCCATTGACGTTTGGCAAGTTTCCATTTCCTGAAATTGAACTTGAACATGATCCTGAACTTCCACTTGATGATTCAATTTTCCTTCCTGATTCAATTATGACTCCGGTGTCTTCACCTAATTTCACTTCATTTCCCGAGTCAGTATTGGATCCATTGCCAATCCATTTTGAAATTGAATCACCAATCTTTGATGATCATAGTGAACTTGACCAATTCCATACTTTTGAAAGTCCCATTGAAAATTGGCAAGTTCACATTTTTGTGGAATTGAACTTCATGAGGAATGTGATCTTGAACCCCAACTTCTTGATTCACTTCTTTTTCCTGATTCAATAATGACTCTGGTATCTTTACCTGACTTCAATCTTTTCTCGGAGTCTACATTGGATCCTATCTCAATTCATAATGAAGTTGAATCACCCATCTTTGAGGATCACATTGAACTTGACCAATTATACACTTTTGATGATCCTATTGACAAATTGGCAAGTTCTCCATTTATTGAATTACATGAGGAATGTGACCTTGATTTTATCAATCTCTTTACTTCTGAAACTGATTGTACAATTCTGACGGAAAACATTGACCTTAGTTTTGAAGAATTGTATGGCGATGAGCTTGAATTCCTTAATATTGGAAGTAAAGAGATATCACCTTTAGAAAGTCACATTCCATCATTGGACAATGATTGTGGACTTGAGTTTCTATTTCTTGACTTGGACCCAATTTTTGAACTCACTTCGACTCCTGCACCATCACTTGATTTAATTCACTTCCTGAGTCGGTGTTAGTTCCTGTTCATTCCGAGTCCAAGTCGACCATTCTATCATTTCATAATCCATTCTGGGACAAGGATCTTGATAAACTTGACTCTGAAATTATTTTAAAAATTTGGAAATTAGATGGGGTCATGTACATAATAAAAATCTTCCATGCATACATCATTCTTGTGGGTCATATTCTTGAAATTTCTGGTGGGTTCCTCAAAACCCAAAGAAAAGATGATTGGGCCATGTTTCGTGGACCAATCAGACCACCACCGGAACCACCACCTTAAGGTAATTTTTTCCTTCCCTCTTCATTTTTATTTCATGCATACATATATCATGATGCATGAGGACAATGCATGAAATAAGTGTGGGGGAGGGTTTACTAACTTAGAGTTTTTAGATTTTATTTCTTTTACACTTCTTTTAATAAATAAAAATAAAAAAATAATAAAAAATATAAAATAAAAACTTTTTGAAATAAGAGACAAAGTTTAGATCTATTTTTAAGAAAATTAAGATGTATCTTAGAAATTAAGAAAGCCTTAATTATGACATCTTAAACCTAGTTGAAATAATAAATCTGTTTGAAAATTATAGGCTAAGTAAGTAAAATTGGTGAGATATTTTTATCTTGAATTTTTGCCTTAGATAAGTATGCACTTCACACTTACACATTTTTGGGATGGAAACAAAGACCTAAAATGCCATATATATAAAAAATATAAATATATATATATATATGTGAATAAAGCATCACTTATTAAGCTGGATAACTATGCCTCAAGAAGCATGATTATTCACGCCTAACGGTGGTAAAAAAATAATCCCTTTAGTTTCGTGGCCTTTTTTACTCGACAACTTAAACCCGAGGGATGTTTTCTCATCTGGTGCCCTAAGACCGACTGGTTGGGAGTCATCGGTTAAAGGCTCGTTACAAGGGTGAACTAGAAAGCCTAAACTAAGGGAAGAAGAAAGAAAAAAATAAAAAATAAATAAATATAAATAAATAAATGGCTTGATGGTTGGAGTTGAAATCCCAGAAATTTTCACAGAGCACGGTGTGCATATTATCTAGGTTTTATGAAAGATAAAATATTCAATCCAATTTTGAATTCTTACCTTAATTAAAAACAAGATCTTGCATGAAGACTAAGTTTAAGGAAGAATGATTATAGGTGGACTTATGACTAGGATCACTTATATTTTGCAAAAATAGTTCGTAAACTTGGCTCTTATTCAAAATGCGTTTTCAAAATACTAACATTTGTCTTCTTTCTTTATGGATTTTGTGGGTGTAATCCGCTGAAAACCCTCAGGAGACAACACTCCTCCTCTAGGGTAACCTAGAGGTTTAACGGCTTGTTGCACATGCTCAGTGCAATCGCGTCACCTGCGAAAGTGGTGTAATAAAATTGGTAGTTAGGATTTTCTTTTCTTTTCTTTGTTTTTGCTCGGGACGAGCAAAAGAATAAGTATGGGGGTGTGATTGTAACATAATATTGCATATTTTACCACATAATCTCCATGCATATTACAAATAAATACATGATTTTTACTAATCTTCTCTACATATTTGCAGGTACACACTTAATGAAGAGATAGCCCATTAATCACTTTAATTAGTAATAATAAAGTGATTAAATCAAGATTAAGATAAGCCCCAAGATTTCAAATCAGATTCTAGAGAGATCCGCGCAACAAACGAAGAAACCAGAAGGTCCACGTGGCCAAACAAACTCGTAACAACCCGCAACAGAAAGCTGTTGCGCAACGGCCGCCGTTTTTGCCGCGCGTTGCCGCGCCCTGGCGGCAGATCTGGGGCCGTTGAGCCCCAGATTTTGCGCCAACAGAATGGGTTCTGGATCCTTCACCTGGGCCTATAAATACTTCATTTATACCTGCGAGCAAAGACTGAACAACAAGAGGAGGAGATTAGTTTTAGTTGCATGTATTAGGTTTTCTTTGTGTTGTAGTCCTCCTTCCTCTTCTTCCTAGATTTCATTGCAAGAGAGATATTGTAAGAGAGAGAGAGAGCTTGTACTATCAAGGAGTGACAACTTGAAGCAATACAAGGATTGATCCATTCTCTTCAATTTACTCGAGCTTGATTCTAGTTTACTCGCTTTCTTTACTTGCTTTCTTTACTTGCTTTGCTTTTACTTCATGCTTTGTTTTTGTTTTGTTACGGCTTGTAGCTAACTCTTTCTCCATGTACTAGCTAACCACTAGCCTTGCCATCTTCACCAACTCATGGGTGATCGCTTTACTTCATCTTGCAAGTTGGATGGTCTTCTCTTCTCCGACGAGTTAAACCAACGTCATCCTAGTGAGAAAGTAATTAGATCAACACGCAAGACGAAACCTACGCCGATGGAGTGACAACATGAGGCACGCCTTCACTATCACGGAGTTCGATAAGCTTGGTAAGGTAGCTAGGTAAGCTAGTCATGGTTTGATTCTTTCCAAGCAATTCAACTCTTGATCTCTTTTCAATTCCCTCCATGAACAATTCCACCACTTCTTGCATTTCTTGTTCCGTGTTTTATTCATTCTTTTAAGCATAGAAGACACTTCGTTTACTTTTCTCACCACGATTCGTAACGCTTCCATCGCTAGCTCTCCCTGAGGTTCGACACGGTATAGCTCTACGCTATAACGGAGACAAGAAAGGGATACATCAAATACATTTTTATACTCATAATAAGTATACCTTCTTAGTCTAATCATGCTAAAAATCCTAGTGGTCTTGATCCCACTCTCTCCTCCAAAATCTCTTATCAATCTCACCCACAGAATGGTAGGATCACAAAAAATACCGGTGTTCATCTCCTTAACGAAACGAACTGGATTCTGTCAAGTTAATATTAAACTTCTGACAACAAAACTCTTTAAAAATCTCGCTGTTATGTTATTACTTCACCTCTAACGGCAAATTTTTCATGTCTCCAGAAAGTCAATAGTCGTCACGTTAAAATTAAACCTCTGATAGTTCAGTTTACATTCTACCAAAATACCCTACCAATTTCTCTTCCATAGAAGGGTAGGTCCATAATGCAATATTGCTATGTTAACACTATACCTTGATAATGAAAAACTTCAATATCCCCAACAGTACAAACTTTACATGTCTCAACTCTATATGAGTAGCAAGTCTTCAAATTTGTCAAGTTAACACTATACCTCTGATATTCCAAGCTTCACTTGTCAATTCTTATCAATAGAATGACTAATCCTCAAAATTACTCATACGCAAATCGAATACTGTCAGGTTAACATCACACCTATGACAAATTACTGTTAAGTTTAATACTACCTCTGACAGTGATTAAGTCACTGCCAAGTTCAATATTAAACCTCTGACAGTTACTGAAAGTACACCTAGAGGGGGGGTGAATAGGTATACGGCTAATCTACTGAACTAAATGCGGGAAAATTAAAAACTAATTGCAATAACACTTAATGCAACCAACGAGTGTAGCTGAATTCCCGGTGAAGGCTCTGGACTAACTCCTCTTGATTCCTCTGAATAAGAGTTGAGGTGCTATATGAAGCTCTCGTGGTTAAGCACAAGTGAGGCACACACAAACAAGCCAAGCATATAATATATGAATGAGCAATATGAAATGATGCAAGGCACAATAGTAAAGAGAGAGTTAGAGTCAATGGATCAATCCTAACACACGGATATGTTTCAAGGTTCGAGCACACAGCTCTACGTCCCCGCCTTCACACAGAACGATTCCAATCCACTAACTTGTCCACATAGGACTCCCACACAGAGAACCTCCACTGAGGATTTGGGGCAAATACAACGGGAGTACACAACTCCTCTCTCAACCAAATACACCTCTCACTAGAGGCAATGCACACCCAACACAAAAACTACCTCACACAAGAGGGGTAGGCACTTAGCCAATATAAAAGAATCACCTCACACTTGAGGGATTCCAACACCAACTTCACCTCTCACTAGAGGGAGGTAAACACAATCTCCACCTCTCACTAGAGGGAGCCAACCACAACTTCCACAATCACCTCACAATAGAGGGATACCAAATCAATCACCTCTCACTAGAGGGATATCACAAAGAAGGAAGTTTACAACTTGGTGGTTACCACAACCACAAACTAATTTCCCACAAAATAAAGATCCAATAGATAGGATAGCAAGATATGGCTCAAGTGTGAAAAAACAAAGAGTTTGGAAATCAAAAACTTAAAGAAAAACTCTAGGAAAAAACTTAGATAGAATTGAAAGTGAAGATCAAACCAATTCTCA
Source organism: Agave tequilana (assembly GCA_038442645.1). Classification (NCBI taxonomy): domain Eukaryota; kingdom Viridiplantae; phylum Streptophyta; class Magnoliopsida; order Asparagales; family Asparagaceae; genus Agave; species Agave tequilana. The sequence continues at coordinate 96,861 of JAVJIF010008428.1, forward strand.
AAGAATTTTCTTTTCAAATGATTTTCCAGCCCTTTTAAAAACAAGATAAAGATCAAATCTTTAAGCACTAAAAACTCTTTAATAACTTGCTGGAAGATGTAAACTTTTTTGCTCTAAACATTCTGCCTCAAAACACCCAAGAGATGGGGTATATAAAGGCCCCAACAAAAACTAGCCGTTGGCAGCTGACTAGTCCCAGAATGGCCTTCCGGTCGACTGGCCGCTCGACCGGCCAACGATGAAGTTTTTGACCGTTGAGCCTTCCAGTCAACCGCCCGGTCGACCGGGCTCTGAACCAGAGAGCAACGGCTCTTGGCCGGTCGATCGCCCGGTCGACCGGGGCAACCCGAGAGTGGGTTGCCTTCAGTCGGTCGACCGCTCGGTCGACCGGCCAACTGACACGGCCTTGTGCACATTCTTGTGCACGTCCGGTCGACCGGAACGGTCGACCGGAACGGTCGACTGCCAGAGCCTGGCAGGGTTTTTTAGGGATCAGAAAAACTAGGTTTTATTATCCTATTAAATCCCGTAAAATCTCTAAAAATCCATAAAATTAGTTTTATTATAATACTTTGATAAACTAACATGTGTGAAAAATTCAACACATATTTCAAACAATTGAACCATTTTGTGACTTAAAATTTTGCCGAAAACCAAAATCTGTATTTTCAAAACTTGAATTTTTGAATTGAAAATTCGTTTGTCCAAAACTCATCCAAATACAAAAACATGATATGAAACAACATTTAGGCATGTAGTATATGGATATAATCCAATATACATTTAAAGATATATATCAATGTTTTTGACACATAAATCCAAAATTACGTTTTGTTAAAATACCAAAACACCAAACTCATGAAATAGATTATCAAATTAAGTTTGTTTAAATAGTTGAAGCATGCATGTATATAGAACAAATCTAATATACATAAAATCATGTAAACTTGTTTTGATTCTATCTATTCATGAAAATCAAGATCGGTTAAACCAAAAACCGAAAAAAAAAAACATGAAACTTAAAGAAGTGTGTTGTTGCGAACTTGAGCATATCACACTATCAACTTTACAATAGATCTAAAATAAAAACTAAACTATGTACCGAGGTCTTCTTGTAGAGCGCCGTCTCCAAGACGACTCGATCCAAACCGTGATCCACCGAGCTTGACTCCAACGAGTGCTAGGTATGAACATTGACGCTCGGGCTCTTGAATCACCATGTGAAAGCTCCAAAACACCTTTGTTGAAGCTAATCACTTACTAATATTGTAATACCCCGTTCCCGGGATACGTACTTAGTTGCGTACTCAGTTTTCGACCGTATTTTTCGATTTACTTTCCGTATTTGACCGATTTTAATTTTAAATATTATTTTCCAATATAATCTATTTTATATGATTTTCTGGAATTTTCTAGAAATAAAAGGAATTTCTTCAAAACCGGTGTCGACCAGTGCCACTGATCGATCTCCGAATTTTTATCTTACTAACTGTTTAGAATTTCTAAAAGATTCTTTAGACATTCTTCTTAGAATTATATTTACTACTTAAATACTTTTTCTGAAGATTTTACGAATTTATGATTTTCCGCCGGAGTCGGTAGGTAACTGGTTCCGGATCTTTAGATTTAAAACTATAAAGTATTTCTTAAAACGGATTTCACTATGTTCTTAATATAATATATGGATTTTTAATATTTATTTCGGGTGGTTCCGTGATACTTGATTTCGGGACGTATCCGGTATTTTCCCGAAAGATTCCGCATTCACGACTTTAAACGGGAATCCGTGTTTCCAATATTTTCATTGTTGGAGTTAGAGAAAATATCTTCTCTTTTCCAATTCATTTCCTTTTCCTATTTCCTTTCCTTTAATTCTCCACCACACATCCCTTACTTCACCTTAAGCTTTGCACACCTCATCACTTCCACCTCACCCTTCACACACTTCTTTAATCCCACCACACAATTCCCACCTCAACCCCACACATGGCAAGCTCCTATTGGCTAGAGAGAACACCTCACTTCCACTTGGCTTCAATTGATTGGCCAAGAGTTCCTTTTTACACAAAAACCCCCTCTCAATTACAATATTACTCCTCCCTTACAAATCCAAACCCTATTTAAACCTATCCTTTACATTTTATTTCCTTCTTCATCCACCAAGAAAACCAACCTTTGCAAATCCCTCTCCTTCTCTAAAGCAAACCCTAGGTTCCTCTCCATCTCAAGCAACTTGGTTTAAGGATCGTCCGCGATATCGTCAAGGATCGCGTTGGTGCTTTCATCGAATTCCATCTCTTCGGGACTCGTAAAAGCCCCAAACAACCGATCGAAGTGAGTATATTTACTCACCAAGACTTTTCCTAATTCCTAGCATATTTGTATACCCCTATTTTATTCACTTGAGTCATAAAAATACTATTTTTAACCAATCAAAACAACCACCACAAAATCAGATTTTAGAACAGAACACAGCCTATTTCAGAACTCCGGTCGACCGCCCAAGGGGGGCAGTCGACCGATGTGCACAACCGTGCACAGTTTTGTGTAGGCGGTCGACCGGTCCACCAACCAGTCGACCGGCCTAGGGGACCTGGAGCTCACGCATTTGGTACGGTCGACCGGCAGTCGACCGGTACCCGACCGCCCTTGTAACCCCAGTCGACCGGCAGTCGACCGGACTCGACCGGCCCAACCTGGAGCTCACGGCCTTAAATCGGTCGACCGGTCACATGACCCAGTCGACCGATAAGCCTGTTTTGGGTTATAAATTGCTGATTCCTTTCTTTTCTGGAATTGGATCCTTTTGTTGATACATGTGTTATATGTAATCATTGTTTATGCGTCGTAACTGTTACCACATGACATATTACTTGATAGACATCAACCACTTGTCAATTCCTTAAACTTGATAGTTTTAGGTTTCCTTTTAACACATGTATATCACCTGACATGCTAGACCATTTTGTTAGGCTATGACTGGCCCTGATCATGATTTATTTCTTGTGACATATCACCACTTGTCATGCTATCTCTTGACACCAAGCATGATACACTGATTCTTATAATTATCACGATGAAGGGAATGTAGCACCTGATTACTGTTATGTACTGATTACTGTTATGGACTGAATATGTACTGATGACTTGTTATATTCCTGCTCTTTCCCTAAATCTGATAATTATGATTAATGAGATGCAACTTATGTGGGTATGGGGGGAAGTGATGGATGCCGGAATGATACCTTGCTTATAGTGGACGGATATAGTATATATATATATATATGTATATATATATATACGCAATGGTGTAAGTGACTATGGCATTACTGAATATGGCATTGAATATGGCTAACCGGTTCCAGGTGTATGGAAACCACTATAAGAAGTGTTATCAGTTCTCCATCTACTTCCGGTAACGACCCTCGACTTTCTTATATATGGATGTATGTGTGTGAGATGTACACTCAACCACATACCTAGATATATGAGTTAGACGAGTAATAGTAATAATAATGAGAATAATAGTAGACGTTACCTATTATGATTCTATGTCATGTTTCCTGTTATAGTTTCCGTCACGAGTACTTGTTATGATATCCGTCTTAGTTCCGGTTATGACTTATGGTACACGTATCATGGATCTTTACGATTACTGTTATGTATTCCTGTCTTGATCATAGTATGATTTGCATTTCTGATTTATACGCTTGGATATTCTGTGGCATGAGATAACGGTATATATATGAGGTTTCCTTGTTTGGATTATTCCTTCGATGTACTAGTCTCATGGGACAGTGACCTAAGTGTATAAAATCACTTTTGCTAACTAACTATCAGCTTTACTTAGATTTCCTGTTCCATGATGATTATGACGTTATATACCATACTTGTGTTCTAATCCTATATTATCGTCTTAGCCATTTGGCTGTTTTATTGTTCATATGTCTTGATTCCATGGATTCGCATATTCAGATTTAGAAGCTGGATTGTAGTGGAGCTGTCTACTGTAGATCGAGCCTTCCTTGTGAGCTGATCGTCTAGCTCCAGTTCCTCGTGCCAGACTCCTCGCTCTTCCCTCACGAGTTCTCCTTTCTACTTGTGAGCTTTTGTATACATCTTGTATATTTTCCTTTTGGACTTGTATTATGATGTAATACACATGTAGAGTGTAATACTTTATAATATCATGTATAACTTTGTATATGTACCTTTTATGTTGGCATATCTGTATGAATACCACGCTTTGTGTGTACTCTGATTTCCTTGTTGTACTTTTATGCTTAGCGTATATACGTGGGGACTTCTTCTGACCTACGTATATACGTTGCAGTGACGTCCCCGTATCTGAGAAATCGGGGCGTTACAAGTTGGTATCAGAGCCTAGGCTCTCAAACCTAAAGTACAATCAAGTGGCAAATTCTAGTAATTTGCTTATGCCAACTACAATATACAAAGTTATAGAGTCCTTTTTGATTTCCTTCATTGATCAATCCCTTCATGTCCTAAACTTCTTTCCATTGCTTCCAATTCCAGTTATCATTCGATGGAGAGACGCTCGGGTCGTAACAACATCGGGCAGGTACCCAATGGACCCGTAGGAGGAGAGAATGCTGATGTCCTGAGGATTATTCAGACTATGCTGGGGAATCAGCAACAGCAGATGGAAAATCAGCAGCAGCAGACAGAGCTCCTTAGGCAAGAGCTAGCAGCCCCGAAGGAACAGAAGCCGGGGAATGTATCGGATTTCCGGAGATTACAGCCTGCGGTATTCACGGGGAGTGAGAAACCATTAGAGGCGGAGCAATGGTTGACGGACACGACAGACCTGTTGAATGCAGCTCGTGTCCCACCGGAGAGTCAAGTTGAGGTCGCTAAGATCCAGCTGAAGAACATAGCTCGGACTTGGTGGCTTGCAGAGGAGGCCCGCTTGGAAAGGCCTATCACTTGGGCTACCTTCTCCAAGAGTTTCTACAGCCGCTTCTTTCCGACTACAGCACAGGAGGAGATGGAGGAGCAATTCATCGGACTCAAGCAGGAAAACAAGTCGGTGGACGAATATGCCGCGGACTTCCTTAGACTCAGCCGCTTCGCTCCGTATATGGTGACGGACGAAGAGAAGCGGGCGAGCAGGTTTCAGAAGGGTCTTCGGATGGAAATTCAGATGTACCTGATGCCCCAGGAGTTGAAGACATATGCAGATGTTCTTTCTATCGCTCGGAAAGTAGAGCGGGGGTTTGAGAAGACTCAGGGGGACCAGATGAGACACCAGGCCAAGAAGAGGCTTTTTGAGTTGATAGATGAGGGAGATGCAGGTAGGGCAGATCATGGCCCGATGATGAAGAGACCATCCCAACCTACTATGTCTCAGATTGTATGCAATTATTGCCACAGACCCGGACACTATAAGGGAGACTGTCGAGTGGCCAAGGGATTATGTTTGGCGTGTGGGTCAGGGGGTCATATGATACGGGATTGCCCGTACAGAAAGTTTGGACATATGGCACCAGTCCGACCAGCACATCCAGCCCCAGCTCTCCCAGCTCCACCATTAAGGAGAAATCCAGGACCTGTTGACCGTAGAGCTCCGTTTCCACCTCAACAGTATGGTCATCAGCAGAGAGGAGTGGGAACCAGGGCAGACCATGGTAGAGGTCAAGTTCGTGTCATGGAGGCAGAGGCATCAGAGGATGCAGCAGAGTGGGAAAGCCAGTATCTAGATCAGGAGCCTTAGGACTATCATGGTAACCACTACCTTAGATCTTGTCTTTAAATTGGTTATCTTTCTAGATATTTCCCTTATCATTCTATTATTGTCCATCCTGATCCTTCTTGTGTTTACCTTGCGTTTATTTCGAAATTTTCGAGGACCTTTAATTCCACCCTTACCTCCCTTCGTGTTCAATTTACCCCTTAGCGAAATTGCGAGGACGCAATTTTTTGTAAGGTGGGTAGATTGTAATACCCCGTTCCCGGGATACGTACTTAGTTGCGTACTCAGTTTTTCGACCGTATTTTTCGATTTACTTTCCGTATTTGACCGATTTTAATTTTAAATATTATTTTCCAATATAATCTATTTTATATGATTTTCTGGAATTTTCTAGAAATAAAAGGAATTTCTTCAAAACCGGTGTCGACCAGTGCCACTGATCGATCTCCGAATTTTATCTTACTAACTGTTAGAATTTCTAAAAGATTCTTTAGACATTTCTTCTTAGAATTATATTTACTACTTAAATACTTTTTCTGAAGATTTTACGAATTTATGGATTTTCCGCCGGAGTCGGTAGGTAACTGGTTCCGGATCTTTAGATTTAAAACTATAAAGTATTTCTTAAAACGGATTTCACTATTGTTCTTAATATAATATTATGGATTTTTAATATTTATTTCGGGTGGTTCCGTGATACTTGATTTCGGGACGTATCCGGTATTTTCCCGAAAGATTTCCGCATTCACGACTTTAAACCGGGAATCCGTGTTTCCAATATTTTCATTGTTGGAGTTAGAGAAAATATCTTCTCTTTCCAATTCATTTCCTTTTCCTATTTCCTTTCCCTTTAATTCTCCACCACACATCCCTTACTTCACCCTTAAGCTTTGCCACCTCATCACTTCCACCTCACCCTTCCACACACTTCCTTTCTCCACCACACATTTCCTCCACCTCACCCCACACATGGCAAGCTCCTATTGGCTAGAGAGAACACCTCACCTTCCACTTGGCTTCAATTGATTGGCCAAGAGTTTCCTTTTTACACAAAACCCCCTCTCAATTACAATATTACTCCTCCCTTACAAATCCAAACCCTATTTAAACCTATTCCTTACATTTTATTTCCTTTCTTCATTCCACCAAGAAACCAACCTTTGCAAATCCCTCTCCTTCTCTAAAGCAAACCCTAGGTTCCTCTCCATCTCAAGCAACTTGGTTTAAGGATCGTCCGCGATATCGTCAAGGATCGCGTTGGTGCTTTTCATCGAATTCCATCTCTTCGGGACTCGTAAAAGCCCCAAACAACCGATCGAAGTGAGTATATTTACTCACCAAGACTTTTCCTAATTCCTAGCATATTTGTATACCCCTATTTTATTCACTTGAGTCATAAAAATACTATTTTTAACCAATCAAAACAACCACCACAAAATCAGATTTTTAGAACAGAACACAGCCTATTTCAGAACTCCGGTCGACCGGCCCAAGGGGGGCAGTCGACCGATGTGCACAACCGTGCACAGTTTTGTGTAGGCGGTCGACCGGTCCACCAACCAGTCGACCGGCCTAGGGGACCTGGAGCTCACGCATTTGGTACGGTCGACCGGCAGTCGACCGGTACCCGACCGCCCTTGTAACCCCAGTCGACCGGCAGTCGACCGGGACTCGACCGGCCCAACCTGGAGCTCACGGCCTTAAATCGGTCGACCGGTCACATGACCCAGTCGACCGATAAGCCTGTTTTGGGTTATAAATTGCTGATTCCTTTCTTTTCTGGAATTGGATCCTTTTGTTGATACATGTGTTATATGTAATCATTGTTTATGCGTCGTAACTGTTACCACATGACATATTACTTGATAGACATCAACCACTTGTCAATTCCTTAAACTTGATAGTTTTAGGTTTCCTTTTAACACATGTATATCACCTGACATGCTAGACCATTTTGTTAGGCTATGACTGGCCCTGATCATGATTTATTTCTTGTGACATATCACCACTTGTCATGCTATCTCTTGACACCAAGCATGATACACTGATTCTTATAATTATCACGATGAAGGGAATGTAGCACCTGATTACTGTTATGTACTGATTACTGTTATGGACTGAATATGTACTGATGACTTGTTATATTCCTGCTCTTTCCCTAAATCTGATAATTATGATTAATGAGATGCAACTTATGTGGGTATGGGGGGAAGTGATGGATGCCGGAATGATACCTTGCTTATAGTGGACGGATATAGTATATATATATATATGTATATATATATATACGCAATGGTGTAAGTGACTATGGCATTACTGAATATGGCATTGAATATGGCTAACCGGTTCCAGGTGTATGGAAACCACTATAAGAAGTGTTATCAGTTCTCCATCTACTTCCGGTAACGACCCTCGACTTTCTTATATATGGATGTATGTGTGTGAGATGTACACTCAACCACATACCTAGATATATGAGTTAGACGAGTAATAGTAATAATAATGAGAATAATAGTAGACGTTACCTATTATGATTCTATGTCATGTTTCCTGTTATAGTTTCCGTCACGAGTACTTGTTATGATATCCGTCTTAGTTCCGGTTATGACTTATGGTACACGTATCATGGATCTTTACGATTACTGTTATGTATTCCTGTCTTGATCATAGTATGATTTGCATTTCTGATTTTATACGCTTGGATATTCTGTGGCATGAGATAACGGTATATATATGAAGGTTTCCTTGTTTGGATTATTCCTTCGATGTACTAGTCTCATGGGACAGTGACCTAAGTGTATAAAATCACTTTTGCTAACTAACTATCAGCTTTACTTAGATTTCCTGTTCCATGATGATTATGACGTTATATACCATACTTGTGTTCTAATCCTATATTATCGTCTTAGCCATTTGGCTGTTTTATTGTTCATATGTCTTGATTCCATGGATTCGCATATTCAGATTTAGAAGCTGGATTGTAGTGGAGCTGTCTACTGTAGATCGAGCCTTCCTTGTGAGCTGATCGTCTAGCTCCAGTTCCTCGTGCCAGACTCCTCGCTCTTCCTCACGAGTTCTCCTTTCTACTTGTGAGCTTTTGTATACATCTTGTATATTTTCCTTTTGGACTTGTATTATGATGTAATACACATGTAGAGTGTAATACTTTATAATATCATGTATAACTTTGTATATGTACCTTTTATGTTGGCATATCTGTATGAATACCACGCTTTGTGTGTACTCTGATTTCCTTGTTGTACTTTTATGCTTAGCGTATATACGTGGGGACT